>SJYC01035570.1:0-39655 GCA_006408675.1 Madoqua kirkii
GTTGGAGAAGACTCTTGAGAGTCCCTTGGACTGCAAGGAGATCCAACCAGTCCATTCTGAAGGAGATCAGCCCTAGGATTTCTTTGGAAGGAATGATGCTAAAGCTGAAACTCCAGCACTTTGGCCACCTCATGTGAAGAATTGACTCATTGGAAAAGACTCTGATGCTGGGAGGGATTGGGGGCAGGAGGAGAAGGAGACGACCAAGGATGAGATGGCTGGATGGATGGCATCACAGACTCGATGGATGTGAGTCTGAGTGAACTCCGGGAGTTGGTGATGGACAGGGAGGCCTGGCGTGCTGTGATTCATGGGGTCGCGAAGAGTCGGACACAACTGAGCTACTGAACTGAACTGAGATGGAATGAATAATAATAATGTTATGTTTTTAAAGTTTCTCTTATACTAAAAGACACATTTTAATTCTGTACTATAATCATCAACTAATTCCTTGGCTGATTTACAATCCTTTCTCTTCCTATACCTTACTATGGAAATCTACAAGGTTGTGTCTTTAATTTTCTTTTCTACTAAATGCTTCCTAGACCTCAGCATGCACATAACTCTCAGATCAACATTCTGGAGCTAATCTTTCACCAGTGCAATAGATTTCCTGGATATTCTCTGTTCTCCTATTCTTCTATTGTCTCAAACTCAGTATACCTTCAAAATCAAACCCACCTTTCTTTCTATGCAAATCCCTTCAAAATTTCCCCATTTTTGTTTGTGATGCCACTTTCTTCTGACCTGCCAATCTAGAAATCATGGAAACATCACCAGTCATACTGAATCTTACAATTTCAGTATGAAAGCAATTTCATTTTTCCTCTGAAAAAGCTCTTGGATCCTCTCTGATTTTCCAGTGTCACTGGCTCCATCCTGTTCCATGCTCATTGCTCAGTTCATGCCTAGACTACTCCGGGAAACTTCTGCTATTCTCTTTGATTCTGTCCCCTTCCTTTTCCCAGGACTCATCAAAACTATCAGCTTTCATTTCACAGGGCCATTCTTAGGAATCTAGATTTCTTGGATGGGTGGGTGGTTGCCAAAGACACCATTCCACGTCATCAAAACATCAATATGAAGGTCACCAAATGAGAAAAATGATATATCAAAACTCCTCTCAAAAGGAATATCCTCTATCATTGGAAAGATCACTTTGATAACCCTCTTGGGGTGAAGGTAATATACTCAAAATATTAATCTATATAACAGCATATATTCACTGAACAGTCATTTGAAGAACAGCAATCAGGTTAATTACAGGGCTTTTATTTTGCTGAGTGAAGGATGCCCCACAGGAATTTTCCTTTCAGTGTAGCTCTCTCATCACACAGTTCTGAGGCACTTCCTCTAAGAAATGCTGAGCAAGTTGTTCAAGATTTGTTTGAAGGAATGTCAAATTGTAGATCTAGCTATTTGTGTTGATCAGATTCCTCCCAATAGGACCAGATTTCAAGTCTTGCCAGAGGATGGTTCCATATTCCTTCTCTAAATATATCTCCTTCTGCTTCCTATCACCTCTTTACCTGTCAGCTTTTCACTGGCCATTTTTATGCGTGATATTTGTCTTGCCTGAAGTGAAGAAGTCAAGTGAAGTCGCTCAGTCGTGTCCGACTCTTTGCGACCCCATGGATTGTAGCCTACCAGGCTCCATCCATTGGATTTTCCAGGCAAGAGCACTGGAGTGGATCGAACCCGGTTCTCCTACATTGTAGGCAGATGCTGCACCGCCTGAGCCACCGGGGAAGCACCCCAAGTGTCCTGTAACTTCTATTCAATCCTGTTCATTCTCAAAAAGCCATTTGAGTCCCACCTGCTACATGAAACTGCTTCTTTGTTCTCTCCTTTATGCTGATATACGTTCCCTAAATTCTCTCTATATATTATTGTAAACATTATTTGGGCACTGTATTACTTATTGACTAGTGCTGATTTCTGTTTGCTTCAAATGTGGATATTTTGGGCTTCCCAGGTGGCACTAGTGGTAAAGAACCTACCTACCAATGCAGGAGAAGAGATGTGGGTTTTGTTCCTGGGTCAGGAAGATCCCCTGGAGGACGGCACCGCCACCCACTCCAGTATTCTTGCCTGGAGAATCCCATGGACAGAGGAGACAAATATCAGGCTACAGGGTTGCAAAGGGTCCACAGGATTGCAAAGAGTCGGACACAACTGAAGTGACTGAGCATGCACGCACAAACATTTTGTTCCCAAACTGAATTTTAATCTCCCTGAAGTTAGGATCATCTATTATGCTTCTTTTGTACATAGAAGAGCACCGAGCTCCATGTGTAGTATTTACCTTGTTGTCTGATTTTTTTTGAGGGACCCACATATTCAAATCATTTTTTTTCATTCACAGGACTTCCTCTATTTCAGAAGCCACTTGTGATGACTTTATTTTTTTTGAAGATGCCTATTTCTTCTTTGCCTTAGCAGAGTATCTTAATTCCTGTTACTTTGCAATACTTTTTGTACTAGGAATTTTCATTGCCAAACTGTGTGTGTCTATTACAAAGGAATTTACTGAGCACTTACTCAAAATGTATCATGATTGGGAACACGTATTCATTCAGTCAGTCAGTTCAGTCGATCAGTTGTGCCCGACTCTCTGCGACCCCATGAACAGCAGCATGCCAGGCCTCCCTGTCCATCACCAACTCCCGGAGTTCACTCAGACTCACATCCAACGAGTCGGTAATACCATCCAGCCATCTCATCCTCTGTCGTCCCCTTTTCCTCCTGCCTCCAATCCCTCCCAGCATCAGAGTCTTTTCCAATGAGTCAGCTCTTTGCACGAGGTGGCCAAAGTACTGGAGTTTCAGCTTTAGCATCATTCCTTCCAAAGAACACCAGGGTTGATCTCCTTCAGAATGGACTGGTTGGATCTCCTTGCAGTCCAAGGGACTGTCAGGGGTCTTCTCCAACACCACAGTTCAAAAGCACTGGAAAAACCATAGCCTTGACTAGACAGACCTTTGTTGGCAAAGTAATGTCTCTGCTTTTGAATATGCTATCTATGTTGGTCATAACTTTCCTTCCAGGGAGTAAGCGTCTTTTAATTTCATGGCTGAAGTCACCATCTGCAGTGATTTTGGAGACCCCCAAAATAAAGTCTGACACTGTTTCCACTGTTTCCCCATCTATTTCCCATAAAGTGATGGGACCAGATGCCATGATCTTCATTTTCTGAATGTCGAGCTTTAAGCCAACTTTTTCACTCTACTCTTTTTAAAAAACTATAAAACATATATTATGTCATTTAAAAATCCCAGGAGAATACATACACAAGGGATTAATAAAAAGCTCTGTTGATGAGAGTAGGAGGAAAGAGATCAAATATGGAAGAGAATAGTTTGGAAAGACTTCAAGGAGAAGAAATCAAAGCAGGGTAAGCTTTAGGGATAGAAGGGATAAGGTGGCACTGAACATCAAGTGTTGGGAGAGTGAAAAAAGTAGTAACTCACAGGGTTGAATAGCCAGCATTGGTCAGATGAGGGAGATATTTGGAGGTTACACAATTTGTTGTGGGTTTTATTAAGGAATAGAGTCACAAAGACTTTGTGACATAGTGAAAAATCTCCTGTTTTGAAACAAACAAAAAATCTCTCCTTTTTTATTTCAGAAAAAGTTTTCATCATAGAAATATTTATTAAAAATATAATTGTTTCACCTTTGTTACAGCTAACAAGACTTCCAGAAGAGCTGTCTAATATGACTAAACTTAAAAGACTTGATATCTCAAATAATGCAATCAGAGAGATGCCAACAAATATAGGGGAACTGAGAAGTCTGGTTAGTCTAAACGCAGACAACAATCAAATAAGATATCTGCCACCATCTTTTCTATATTTAAATGCTCTCCAGCAGCTAAACTTGAGTGGTGAGTGTCAAGTATAATCAATAAGCATTATCAATAAGTTGAGTTTTAGTTTCTAGGTTGCAAATTTTGCTGACAAGACAAAATGGCAAACAGTCAATACCAAGTAGTAAGTGCCCACTGGCAGGAAATGGCCATTGCACATACAGAAAATGAGAGCAAAGCCTGAAGTCCAGTTCCTTCCCTGAAAGAGGTTATAATCTGGCTGGGGAACCTGGACGTATTTTCATTTCTTTTCTGTCTTCTCTGCCTTTACCTAATCACTCAGTATTTCTTCCCTTTGTGAACCTGACTTCACTTTCCCTCTCCACACACAACCTTAGGTCAGCATTTTCTCTGTTTTCCTTTCCTGCTGGCTACCTCGAGCCCACTCCTACACCCTAAAGTAATCTAATATCTTACAGTCTTTTGCCAAGTAAATCACTTCAATTACAACAACAAAAGGAAGTCATTCTAAAAATATAAGAATTCTCAAAGCTAGACTAGTATTTTTCTTAATTTTTATTATAAAGTATTTCAAGCTTACAGAAAAAAACACCTATATGCTTACTCTCAGCTATAAGGAATCATTTACTTGAGAATTTTTTTCATTCTTTTTTTAAAAATTAACTTAATTATTTATTGAAGGATAATTGCTTTACATAACTTTGTTGTTTTCTGTCAAACCTCAACATGATTCAGCCGGAAGATAGGATACATGTATGCTTGAGATATTTTTGACCGTTAAGAAATAAAACAGAATCAAAACTTTTGTACTTCTCCCCAGACTAGAAGTAGGGCCAGGTGGCTCACTGGTAAAGAATCCACTGCCAATGCAGGAGACACAGGTTCAATCTCGGGTAGGAAAGACCCCCTGGAGAAAGAAATGGCAACCCACTCCAGTATTCTTGCTTGGGAAATCCCATGGACAGAGGAGGCTGGCAGGCTAATATCCATGCAGTTGCAGAGTCAGATGTGACTTAGCAACTAAACAACCACCACCAAACTAGAAGGAACCACTGTACTGACATTGGTGTATATCTTTTTTCTACCCATTTTTTCCATCCTTGATAATCATACCACATACTTTAAAAAAGTATATTCTGCAAGTATTAGGTACAGTGTTTTATATATATAAGGACTGGTTGATAATCTTGTTGGAATATTCTGTCTTTATCGGTATACTGTCTTGTATTAGTTGCTTTGGAGAGGCATTAAAATCTACAAGTAGGACTGTGGAATTTGTATGATTTGTGCTTTAATTATCAATTTTATTCATGTATTTTGAAGGACTAGTATTAGAAAAACACAAATAGGATTGTTTTGAATAACAAAATGGTACTGAATATTGTCAAATGACTTTTCTGTATCATTGAGAGAATCGTGAGCTTTTTTTCTTTTTTCTCTTAATATCACGTTACACTGATTGATTTTCTTATATCTACCATCCTTTTGCATTTCAAGATAAATCCCACCTCACAATAGTGTATAATCCTTTCAATATTTTGTTAGATTGCATTTGCTCTTCTTTTGTCGAGGATTTGTGCAAAAAGGATATTGATCTGTAGTTTTCTGTCTCTTTCTGGCTTTGGTATCAGGGTAATGGCAGCTTCATGAAATGAGTTATAAAGTGTTCTGTCCTCTTCATTTTTTTGGAAGAGTTTGAGGATTGGCATTAGATGTTCTTTAAATATTTGGTGGAATTCACCAGTGAAGCCACAAGGTGTAGGGTTCTTCTTTGTTGGAGGATATTTGATTACTGCTTCTGTCTTCTTTCTAGCCATAGATCTATTCAGATTTTCCGTCTTTCTCCATGATTTAGTCTTGGCAGGTTTTGTGTTTCTAGGTATTTGTCCATTTCCTCTAGATTACCCAGTTTGCTGGTATAATAATAGTCATATACTCTACAAACTTTTACTTCTGTAGAATCAGTAGTAATGTTTCTACTTTCCTTTCTGATTTTAGTAATTTGAATCTTTTTCCTTAGTCCATTGAACTAAATTTATCAATTTTGTTGATCTTTTCAAAGAACCAGCTTTTGGTTTTGTTGATTCTATTGATTCTCTATTTCATTTATATCTGCTTTAAAAATTCCCAGTGGCTCAGTGGTAAAGGATCCGCTTGCCAATACAGGAGATGCAGGAGACGTGGGTTTAATCTCTGGGTCAGGAAGATCCCATGGAGTAGCAAATAGTAACCCACTTTAGTATACTTGCCTGGAAAATTCCATGGACAGAGGAGCCTGGGGGGCTACAGTCCATGGGGTTGCAAAGAGTCAGACACAACTGATTGACTGAACATGCTTGCAATCTTTATTTCCTCCTCCTCCTAATAGTTTTGGGTTAATTTACTTATATTTTTCTAGTTAATTTATATATAAAGTAATTACATTGATGTTCTTTTTTAGTGTTAGTATTTTCAGCTATAGATTTCATCTCCAGCACTGTTTCTGCTGCATCTATAATTTTTGGTTATTTTGTTTTCATTTTATCTTTGCATTTTATAATTTCCTTTTTGCTTCTGCCTTTTACACAATGGTAGCTTAAATTTGGCATGCTGCTTAAATTAGTAAATTTTCCAGTTTTCCTTCCATTATTTTTGGTAGTGTCATTCCACTGTGGTCAGAAAAGATATACTATTTGGCTTTTTTTGAATCAATCTTAATGAGACTTGTCTTCTGCCTTAATATATAGTCTATCATGGAGAATGTTCTATGTGTACTTGAGAAAAACATGTATTCTGCTCTTGGAATGTTATATGTGTATCTATTGAGTTTAATTGCTTTATAGTGCTGTTCAAGTCCCCTAAATGACTTTTTGTCTAAATGTTCTATCCATTACTGAAAGTGAGGTATTAAAGCTTCCATTTATTATTGTAAAACCACCAGATTTTCCCTTCAGTCCTATCATTATTTGCCCAGTATGTTTTGGGGCTCTGTTGTTTGGTTGTACATACTTTTAATTATTGTATCTTCTTGATGTAATGATCCTCTTATCAATATACACTGCCCTTTGTCTTCTATAACAGTTATTGACTTAAAGTCTTTGTTATCTGATATTACTAAAAGCACCCCAGCTCTCTGGTTAGTATTTGTATGGATATTTTCTTCTGTCCTTCAATACCCAGAGCCATAAAATACTACTTTCCCAGTCTTTGCAGTCTAGCTCTAAGCTGGGGCACTTTAACACTAAGCCAGGCCACCTATGACTCTGTCTTAGTCTTTTCCTGATTGTGTGAAGCCCAGAAATCCACCTCGGGTGCAAGCCTAGGATTCTCCCAGTTTTCTTCTGGGCGTGTGTCCAGTTCTGAATATGCTTATTGCATTCCATTTTCCCCAGAATATACTGTGGCCCTTCTGAGCCCTAATTCCCCCAAGAAACTTCCTCCTCAGCCTTCTCCTTCCTGGGCTTTTGAATTTGTCTGTTGCTTTCTTTGTCTGCTGTTCTTTGCTCCCCTCCCTTGGTGGGGAGGCGAGATAGACAGTGATTGTCTTTACACAGGACAACAACTGTCACCAGAGAGGCTGCTCCAGTCTGAGCCGGGGGAGCAAAACAAAGGTCATTCTCTGTGCCAGTCCGTCAGGAAATCAGCAGACAGGTCAAAATGCAAAAGCACAGTATTCAAAGAGCAAAGTCTATGTTGGCTTTCTGATACCAGCACGCTGTACCAGGAATGCAGGCCGCCCCAGCCCGCTCTGAGCTGCCGCCTAGGAAGTGGAGAGTGGCGGGGAGATGAGTGAAAAAGTCACAGTGCTTTCTTACCAAAACTCTTCTGCTGTTTTCTTCTCGAGCAGGGTCCTACTAACTGTAAAATCCTGGAGTAAATGCCAGAAGCATGAAAAAGCTGATGTTGTCACTGCTTTCCAACTTTTGATTGATTCAGTGGAGGGCCTGATTTTTTAAGAGGATTGTGACACATTCAAGGTGTGGTTTTCATGTTTATTTGTACTGCTTGGATTTTGCTATTTCTGTCTGAATATTTTAATAAATTGGGGATTTTTAACCTATTTCTTCAAAAATTTTTTCTGCTTCATTGTCTCTCTTCTCTTTGTAAGATTCCAATTACCTTTACATATTGTGTGTGTGTGTACACACAGCTTCTAAGCATCTCATATTGATCTGCCTTCAAGTTTACTGACTTGCCTATGATCTCTATCCTGTTACATCTGTCAAATTAATTTTTAATTTCAGATATACTAAATTTTCCAGTTCTAGAACTGCCATTTTTCTTTTCATAGTTTATATTTCTCCTCCAAGATTTCCCTTTTTTTCAATCATTTGAGACTGTCTTTCTTTATATTCTTAAACTTCATTGTGTTAGCTGCTTTAAAATTCTTTTATTGTTAACTACAACAATTGAGTCAGTTTTTTTCTCTTGGGAGTGAGCCCCACTTTCTTGTTTCTCTGTTTTGAATCCTGAAGTCTATCATCAGTTCTGTCTCTCTCCAAAGAAAGCTGATATTTGTTCTGGTTGCTATTGTTGCTTCATCAGGCATTTAAGTTGCTGGACTAAAAATGCAAACTCCTTCCCTGCAGTTGGCAGCTCCTTAGAGCTCAATTCAGTACTTTCAGCTGGTAGCTGTTATATCAGTTATCTTTTGCTGTGTGACAAATTTCCATAAAATTTAGCCTTTCACATTAATAAAGTATTTATTTCACATAGTTTCTGAGGGTCAGGAACCCAGAAGGTGTTTAGCTGACTTGCTCTGTCTCAGAATCTTGTATGAGATGGCAGCCAACTTGTTGGTTGGTACTACAGACAGGCTTAGGGCTAGCAGATTTGCTTCAAAACTTACCTATGTGGCTACTGGCAGCAGAATTGAGTTCCCTGCCATGTCAGCCCCTTTAAGACATGGTAACTAGTTTTCCCCAGAGCTAGTAATATCAGGGAGAGAGAATATACATAAGTCAGAAGCAGCACATACTCCAAGAAACAATGAGCAACCTAGTACCCAGACCTTGGTTTCTAAAACCTTTCTTCACTAAAAGGAACAGGTTCCTTTATTCTTGGCTAAGATAACATAACCATAAAATATACAAATAACACAAAGGCAAACTTTAGGCCAGTTCCTCTTGAAATGGTTACAAATTCTCTGTCAATAATCACAGTTTTACTTTTTATGTCAAGTTTATATTATCAATAGATTAAGGTGGTTTTGAAAAAATTACATTTAAGGAAGTGAAGCTTACTCTCCACTCTTTGAGGACGGACTAGACTTTATAATCCTGTTCTAAAGAACAAAGTAAGGAAAGGAGAAAATCAAAACATTACCTTGCAGAAAGCTGGCAGACACGATTTTAGCCAAGGGGTCAAGGTTAACATGCCAGTGATGTCTTGTGGATGTCAGGTATCCCTGAGGTGAAGAGAGCACTCAATCTCTGTGGTATTCTTTCCAAAAACCCATAACCCTAGTCTATTTATGAAAAAATGTATCAGATAAACTCATATTAAGAAATATTCTTCAAAATCCTAACCAGTTCTATACAAAACCATTAAGATCTTGAGAAACAAGGACAGGCTGAGGAATTCTCACCGACTGGAAGACATACCTGTATGCAGTGTGCTATCCTGGAATAGATAACTGGAACAGAAAAAGGACACTGATGGAAATATAATGAAATTCAGAAGCATCCAAAGCTTATTTAATAGTACTGTGTCAACGTCAGCTTCTTGGTTTTAAAACTGTGACACAGGGGACTTCCCTGATAGTCCAGTGGCTAATACTCTGTGCTTCTGTTGTAGAGGGCACAGGTTCAGTTCCTGGCCTGCATGATGTGCCAAAAAAAAGTAACATCATAATGTGAGATGATAACATCAGGGAAAACCAAAACTAGATGAAAAGTATTCAAGAACTCCATACAATTTCTGCAACTTTTCTGTAAATCTGAAATTCCTGGAAATAAGAAGTTTATTTTTAAAAAACTACTGAAAAAAAGTACCATCACACTTACTCTGTAAAGTCCATTCTGGTGTTGCAAGAGGAAAGCTTCCTATTTTGTCATTCTCGATGAGAAAAAAAGAATCCTTGCTCTGTTTCTATACGTTCTCCTTTTCACTCCTAGCAAGTGGACAAGTAAGAACTTCAGATTTGCCAGCACCGTGAGGCTCCTCCGGCATTGCGTCAGTGAGACACAACAGACGCCCTTTCGTTGTTGCTGTTCAGTTGCCATGTTGTGTCCGACTCTTTGTGACCCCATGGACTGCAGCATGCCAGACCTCCCTGTCCTTTACATGGTTGTTATTTGTCTCCATAGTATTCCTTTACAAAAGGATATAATTCAATTATTTTTTTTTTCTGCTAGGAAATAATCTTTCAGTTCTGCCTAGTGGTATCTACAACCTTTTTTCACTAAAGGAGATAAATTTTGATGATAACCCTTTGCTGAGACCACCAATGGAAATCTGTAAAGGAAAGCAATTGTATACTATTGCATGCTATCTGCAGAGGGCAGATGAAAGAGATGGTAGGTAATGAGCAAGTGACTAGCTAGCTTACAAGTCATTTTCTGGTGTGTGTATATTAACAAATAATTTGCTTTAATCAGAGGTTTTCAATCTGGCAGAGACATTAAAGTATTTATCATCTTCCCTTTTCTGAAGGCTGGGAGTTTATTTTGATAACTCAGATTATTTAATATAGGTCTTTACATTTTGAACCATTAAAAAAAAAGGTAAATTTAAGTCACAGATGAGTTGCTCCCCATCTATTAGCCTTGATGCACTTCAAGAGGTTGTGGCCATCATGATCGTGGCCAGACTCAGAGAATCTACGTATTGAATTTTTTATCAGTTCTGGACTCTATCACCATATACAGTTGTTCCAAAAGTCATGTTTGGCCTTGAAGGAAGTTCACAGATCAGGCTTACACTGATGCCAGTCAGTTCTTGGCCCATTACAATTACTTGTCTGCAGTCCTTAGGCAATCTTCATTCCTGCCGTTCTTAAGTGCTCCTCTGATTACTTCAGAGAGTGGGTCCATTTTCTTTAAATGCCCTTTCACCAGACAGAGACTGGTTTCTCCAAGCCTTTGGTGGAAGTTTCACTGTCTCATTCTTTCCCTGGGTTTAGGTTCCCAACATCTAAGCTTCTTCCTGGGACTCTGAGTTTGCCACTCACTGACAATCCTCAGAATAGATAGATTTTTGTCCTCCAATTTAATGCAGTTTTTAAGTATTAAATCAATTTAATGATCCAGAACTGGGGAAAGAGAATATAAACAACTATCCCCCAAATCGTTATATTACGTACCCTGTCTGTGTAATCAAGAGGTTTATACCATCATAATCCTTTAATCTGTTGAGATGGTCACTGAAACTGCACAGTCCTCTGTAAGCCACAATATGTATGGTTACCCTTCTGAGGATTATGCAAGAAGAAGGCCTCTTTGATGGAAGAAGCCTAAGCAACAAAGTCACAGTAGTTCTTTTCTCTAACTTCCTATACAAGTTAGTTTTCCTATCATAAAAGGGGATATTTAATGGTAAGTTTACTTTTGTAAAACAAAGCTTGAAAGCCTTTCTAAAGATCTATGTTATTGATAGGTTACAGTACTTCAGAGAAGGGCTGTAAAGTTACATGACCGAACTTCCTTGTTAACATTCTGTTATGCAAGTTCCTGAGGACAGAAGGTTCATGTGGTTCTAGCCAACGGAAGGGAAAGTTCAATGGGCAATGACAGTAAATCAAAGTCAGCAAAAACAAGAGAATTCAAGTCCTTTATCTCCCTTCTTTATTCCCATGGGGTCTTCATACTGCAGGCTTGGCGCCACAGAGAATGACGAGGAAGTCATCATGGGAGACACATTTATTCTGCCATTAACCAGGAACATGGGGTCTCTTCCTTAAAATTTCACTTAGGAGACTGGATTTTCAATTATATCATTAACATACAAGCTAGCCTGAGTGACTAATGGTATGGATAAATATTTTAAAACAGGAAGCACTGAACATATTTGAGATGATTATAGAGGGGTGGCAGATCTCTAGTTTTTGAAAATTCTCAAATTACCTTGGTTAACAGAAAGATGGATCTGGTTCATATTAGCTAATAGCTCTTTTTAAAACTAACACTCTACTTATAATGCATGATGTGAATATAAAACAAGCATATATATGTATGTGTATACCGTATTTATAGTAGCTTAAAACTTGGTTTCTCAGGATAATACCCAAAGAGGCATATTAAAAAGCCAGAACTGAAGGAAGGAGTTAAACTTGTTTCAAATCCTGAAAGAATTAATGGGTTTAATGATCACTTTGAAGTTGCTTATGATATTCTAAATAGATAATTTATGTGAAATTGACATTTATGTCATTTATGTTTAGGGTTACTCAGAATTTAGAAGAAATGGACTAAGTGGTTCAAATTTCTATTTTGTTATCTTCTCAAATTTCAGTTAGTATATCTGTACTTATTTTTCAATTTTGTTTGATATATACATTATATAAGAGCACAGAAGTAAAAAACCTAGCTATAATATTAACTCAAAATAAGAGTACATTTTCCAAAACAGATGGCCTAAATTTTCTTTTATGTTCCACTGTAGAGAAAATCTTAGTGAAGATCTTCAAGATAGTTGCCAAGAATATTACTGAAACAAATTTTCAATTTTTGTGTCAAAAATTAAACCTGACAATCTCAGAAAGTGATAAGTCTGCACTGAGGTATGTATAAATGACAACATGTAGTATAAGCCTATTCTCATGTTCTGGTTTATATCATATTGATATTACATGCTTCTGAAACATTTATATTAACATGAACTCTAATTTGTTATAAAGGACTGATTTAGCGAAGATCTTCAAGATAGTTGCCAAGAATATTACTGAAACAAATTTTCAATTTTTGTGTCAAAAATTAAACCTGACAATCTCAGAAAGTGATAAGTCTGCACTGAGGTATGTATAAATGACAACATGTAGTATAAGCCTATTCTCATGTTCTGGTTTATATCATATTGATATTACATGCTTCTGAAACATTTATATTAACATGAACTCTAATTTGTTATAAAGGACTGATTTTAGTTTACTATATGTTTGAGATCCATATGGTTACAGTTGTTTAAGAGCAAGTACTCTGAGGATACACTGGTTGGCTCTAAATCCCAACTAGTTTTGCGACCCTGGATAAGTCCTCTGACTTTTGAATGCCTCAGTTTTCCACTAGTAAAATAAACACATTTACCTGAGAGAGTTGTCATGAAATCAAGTCATAAAGCATGTAGTGCAGGAGCAGCCGTGCACTGGTCTACAGTACATAGGCCACGATTATATTGATGTCTTGAGTAAATCTCTCTTAGAATCAGATGTTAATTGAATTGTCAGTGTTGTACAAGGGGCTGGCATACGACTAACATTCACTTACTGTGGATGTGTCAAACTCTATGCTAAATTTTTATATAGACTGTCTTCACTGGTTAATTTAGTCCCTCTGGTAAACTAGGTTGAAAACCTAGATATACAGTATTGATACAGTTTAAAACAATGTTCCTAACTGATAATTAAAATAATTATTATTTAACATTTTTTCAGCACTGTTTCACTAAGTGAGAGAGTCCACCGAGTACTTGATAAATGGAAAACGGAAAAGAACAACTTGTCAATAACCACTGCTGCCTTAAGAGATCAACTAACTCGGGCGCTAACTATGATAGGAGCATATGAGATTATGGACAAAATAACAGCTTTAAAACTTGTTTCATGTGCAATTAAATTCTGAACAGTGTATGTATCTGAAATAAGAACTGAGAACTTAGGATGCACTTAGATAATTGAAACTGGATAGAAGAGAAATGCACATCATGTCTCTTTTTATGAATTCCTAAGAGATGATAAATTTTGGCTACCACTCTAGTGTCATCATAATAAAATATTACAGACACTATTTTGTGTATTAGTTCTGTTGTCTCTCTACCCTCCCTTCAGAGATACAGATACAAAGACAGCTATTCTTCAGTTCAGTTAGGTTCAGTTGCTCAGTCAGGTCTGACTCTGCGATCCTATGGACTGCAGCACGCCGGGCTTCCCTGCCCATTACCAACTCCCAGAGCTTGCTCAAACTCATGTCCATTGAGTTGGTGATGCCATCCAACCATCTTATCCTCTTTCATTACCTTCTCCTCCCACCTTCAATCTTTCCCAGCATCAGAGTCTTTTCAAATGAGTCAGTTCTTCGCATCAGGTGGACAAAGTATTGGAGTTTCAACTTCAGCATCAGTCCTTCCAATGAATATTCAGGACTGATTTCCTTTAGGATTGACTGGTTGGATCTCCTTGCAGTCCAAGGGACTCTCAAGAGTCTTTTCCAAGAAAAGCATCAATTCTTCAACGCTCTGCTTTTTTAGTGAATATAAATCCCTAGGCACTCTTATTACTATGGGAAAACTTTAAAAATAGAGAAGGACTGGAGACAGGTGCTGTAGTTGGGAACCAGTATTTCATGTTGCACTTCCAAAACAACAACAAAGACAATAAAATACACGGTGTTTAAATCCATGTACTGTGTTTAAGTATTGTGTTTAATTTGGTCTCACATCACAAAATGTCTTTTATCTTTTAAGTAGAAAGTTATTTTATAAAGTTAATAAAAACTGTACACTGTCTAGAATATTCCCAATCACTTGGAGATTCAGGTCACACTAGCTTGTTGTTGTCGTTCAGTCCCTAAGTTGTGTCCGACTCTTTTGTGACCCCATGGACTGTAGCCCGCCAGGCTCCTCTGTCCATGGGACTTTCCTGGAGTGGGTTGCCATTTCCTTCTCCAGGGGATCTTCCTAACCCTGGGATCAAACCCACATCTCCTGCATTGCAGGAGGATTCTCTACCACCAAGTCACTCAGGTAGCCCTCCACAAGCTTAAGTCAGTGAAAAATGAGGAATCCAGAAGTATTATTTGTTTCACCTGTGGTTGGTGTCGATGGTTAACATTCTCAACTGGCAGCAAAGTACTTCCATAGAATATTAAAATAGGAAGGATCTCAGAAAACTATTATTTTACAGATAAGAAAAGTAAGACCTAGAATAATTAAGTGACATAGGCAGATTCTCTATCCTTCCTTCAAAGATCCAAAGACCAGAAATTTTTCTTGGGAAAACTTCAGTCTGAAAGTGAGAGAGAGAAGAAAACTGGATAACATCAGAACAACATCACAACTTTCACTGTGTCCAGTTCTTATCTTTTGCCAGACTGCTACAACAGCCTTTCAAACAGATTTTTTATCATATTTGTTGTTGTTTAGTCCAACTATTTTGCAACTCCATGGACCCCCAGTGAGACCCCATGGAGCCTTCCAGGCTCCTCTGCCCAGGGGAGTGGGTAGCCATTTCCTTCTCCAGTGGGGATCCTCCTAACCCAGATATTGAATCTGTGTCTCCTGCACTGGCAGGCAGATTCTTTACCTCTCACCCATCAGGGCTTCCTGTCCTACCCATAGACTCACCCAGAGCTCACTGTATTTTGCTGCCAGATTTATGTTTTAAAAACACAAATCTAAGCATATCAACCTCCTGATCAAATTTTCAAATTATCCCTTTTATAGTGGAGATCAAGGGCAGCCAGTCTGGTGGAGAGAGAGGTTCAGGTCACTGTCTTCCTGAGTTTGTGGGGCAGCTGAACTTCCCCCAACCCCTTGGTCCTTTGGTGCCACCTCAGGAGCATGGAACGATTCTGACTGAGGAAGGGTCAAGAAGGTTCCTTGGAGAGACTTGCATAGAGAGAGGTGGGCTCTGAAGAGTTTTAGCATCATTCATTCTTCCAATGAATACTCAGGGTTGATTTCCTTCAGGATTGATTCATTTGATCTCCTTGCAGTTTAAGGGGCTCTCAAGAGTCTTCTGAAGCACCACAATCCTTTATACATACTGTACAATGAGCCATTTTCTAATCCAAGATCATGAAGATTTACACCTAAGTCTGTAATAATAGGGCTTATACCAATGTAAATCCTTTTGTTTCCACCAGTGGCTGTTCAGATAGCTGATCTTCACAAATGCATGTGGTTAGCTTTCAGACTTTATTTTTTGGGGTTCCAAAATCACTGCAGATGCTGATTGCAGCCATGAAATTAAAAGACGCTTAGTCCTTGGAAGAAAAGTTATGGCCAACCTAGATAGTATATTCAAAAGTAGAGACGTTACTTTGCCGACTAAGGTCCATCTAGTCAAGGCTATGGCTTTTCCAGTGGTCATGTATGGATGTGAGAGTGGGACTGTGAAGAAAGCTGAGCACCAAAGAATTGATGCTTTTGAACTGTGGTGTTGGAGAAGACTCTTGAGAGTCCCTTGGACTGCAAGGAGATCCAACCAGTCCATTCTGAAGGAAATCAACCCTGGGATTTCTTTGGAAGAAATGATGCTAAAGCTGAAACTTCAGTACTTTAGCCACCTCATGTGAAGAGTTGACTCATTGGAAAAGGCTCTGATGCTGGGAGGGATTGGGGGCAGGAGGAGAAGGGGACGACAGAGGATGAGATGGCTGGATGGCATCACGGACTCGATGGACGTGAGTCTGAGTGAACTCTGGAGTTGGTGATGGACAGGGAGGCCTGGCGTGCTGTGATTCACGGGGGTTGCAAAGAGTCGGACACGACTGAGCAACTGAACTGAACTGAACTGAGTTTTCAAAGCTACTGCAGGAGGAGGATGGGAGTAGAGTAAGTTAAAAACACTCGAAGCTTGCTGTTCTTATCAAGATACAGCTGCTTTTCTTTAATAAGTGTTCCATGGATTGCTGACAGGTTTTGATTAATTTTCAGAGTTCTCAAAAAATTGATTCTGACACATTTTAGGTCTATTTTCTTGTTATTTTAGAGGGGAGAATTCTAGGAATTTTTGATTGCCATTTTCACTGACATCACTCTATATGTTTAGTTTTATATCAACCATCTTATTACATGTTTCCCATTTGTCTTACCTTTTTGTGTTTATTTCAAAGCTACTGCAGGAGGAGGATGGGAGTAGAGTAAGTTAAAAACACTCGAAGCTTGCTGTTCTTATCAAGATACAGCTGCTTTTCTTTAATAAGTGTTCCATGGATTGCTGACAGGTTTTGATTAATTTTCAGAGTTCTCAAAAAATTGATTCTGACACATTTTAGGTCTATTTTCTTGTTATTTTAGAGGGGAGAATTCTAGGAATTTTTGATTGCCATTTTCACTGACATCACTCTATATGTTTAGTTTTATATCAACCATCTTATTACATGTTTCCCATTTGTCTTACCTTCTTGTGTTTATTCTCATTATCTGTCTTAATTAGACCAACTATTTTATTATTTTTCTACTGATTTTTTTGCTATTATTTTAGAGATTACGTAGAAATCACAACATTCATATGGCAAAATACACAAGATCTAAAACTTCTTAATGCATGTTCTCCTCTCTTCATTTGTTGTGTTGCATTTTTAATTCTATATTTAAATTGGCTAATTATATAATCATTGCTTTTAAAGTCAATATGTATGCATATATACACATATACATATAAATTATTTCTCCCAGGGTTCTTCATTCCTTCTTGCATTTCTATCCTTCTGTCTAGATCATTTTCCTCCTGCGTAAAGAATTCCCTTTAATATTTAATTCAAATTTTCTCATGATGAATTTTCTGTTATATTTGACCAAAAATAGTTTGGCCTTCAGAAATTCATTTTAACAATGTTAGTACATTACTTCTTACATGCTTCTATAGTGGCCTCTTAGTTTTTCTTGAAACTCTCAAAGAAAAACTCCCGATTTTTTTGGCTCTCCCAAAACTGAAATGGTTCAAGAGTCCCATTTCTCCTCAGAGGAGTTTGTCAATACTTAAATTCAGTCTGCTTGGTTGTCTTATGATTGTAGCTCTCTAACAGTTTCAAAATAAAGTTATGATTTTAGAAATTTTTTTCTCCAGGAATTTGGATTTAAGGTGGGGGCAAGACCCTCATGTGGTTGTCCTCATCCTACTAGAAGCAGAAATCCTAGTTTCTTTGTATATTATTCCCGGAATGCTTTTCCATCTCTTTGCTTACAAAGTTATAATATTGGTTTTGGACCAGTGCTTCCTGCATGAATCAAAAAGTAGGATGAGTTTACTGAAGTTTTCTTCCTTCATTTTGAGTCCCTTAGTTTAAGTTTCTTCCCAGTCTCCCATATGGTGGTGATTGGCCTAAGGTCTAAAAACACCCTATTAACAGAAAATGTCTCCTCCTTCGGGGTAACTAACCTCCATCTTACTTTTCCTTGCCTTGAGCAAACTGTTTATAGTTTGTAACTGGAGCCTTGCATAAACTTTAATGCCCTCATTTTGCAACTTTCCTCTGTCTAGGAACTCACAGCCCTAGGCATGGCTCTGCCGGAGGGTGAATGTTGCTGCTATCACTTCTCTACAGTATTCTCTTGGCACTTATGTTTTGCCTTCTAGCCTCAACTATGGCAATGTTCTGTCTTCCTTCATTAAATCTTTAACCTCAACCTAATGCAGAAGAGGTGATAAAACCTCCTCAAAGTCAGGCTGGCACAGTGCTTTCACTATGTTATTCCAGCTTTTTGACAGTAAGGTACATGGGTTTATTTCTAATCATCCCCTATTCTTTATAGAACAAATACCCAAACGCGTATTGGATAGCATGCACATATTATTTTCCCAATTTCAAAGTCTGCCTTCTTACAGAAATTAGCGTTTCCACTTCTTTTGAAATTTATCTGAACATAATCTTGCTCAGTGTACCAGTACTGTCAGAAATACTATATTTTTTGTTTTGATTCTGGTAGACAATGGTAGCCAACAACAGTTTCAGGTGAGTGAGGGTTAGTTACATACCCGCAGAACCTTACTCTATCAATGAAGCAAGTCTTAAGACGATTCTCTCTCTCTCTCTCACACACACAGACATAGAGTTATGTAATTTGTAAGTGCAATGAAATCCCAGCTCTGTCATTTTTTAATATGCTAACCACACCTTTTAGGAAAGATACACTGGGCACAAATGTGGACAACATACTAGCGATAAGATTTGACTAACCAGAATCTTCCAAATTTCAACCTAGACAAACAACAGTTGTGGGATTGAGCTGGAGAATCATCCTTAACAGAAGAGACTACGGGGCTGGATGCAATTTTTTTTAACCTTGGTAAAGCACACATAAAATTTTTCATCTTGATCATTTTTAAGTGGGATTAAGAACACTGACACTGTTATGCAACAAATGTTGCCATTCACCTCCAGAACTTTTTCATCATCTCATACTGAAACTTCAAACCCATTAAGCCTCTGCCCTTCTCCTCAGCTCTGTAAACACCATTCTACTTTCTGTCTCTAGGTACTTCATAGAAATGGAATCATACAATATTTGTCTTTTTATGTCAGGCTTATTTCACTTAGCATAATGTCTTCCGGGTTCATCTATGTTGTAGCATATATCAGAATTTCATTCATTTTTAAGCTTGAACAATATTCCATTGTGCATTTATGCCATATTTTATCTATTTATCTATTGATAGACACTTGAGTTACTTCCACTCTTTGGTTTTTGTGAATAATACTGCTATAAACGTGGGTGTACAAACTTTTGTTCAAGTCCCAACTTTCAGTTCTTTTGGATATATATCCAGAAGTGAAATTATGTACTCAGTGTATATATTCAGCCAACTCTTTGGAGCCCCATGGACAGTAGCCTGCCAGGCTCTTCTGTCCATGGGATGTTCCAGCTAAGAGTACTGGAGCAGGTTGCCATTTCCTACTCCAGGGGATCTTCCCAAACCAGGATTGAACCTGCATCTCTTGCACCTTCTGCACTAGCATCACCATGGAGAAAATGCTGGATCATATGGTAATTCTATGATTAATTTTTTGAGGAATCACCATGCTGTTTTCCAAAATGACTGCACAATTTTATATCCTCACCAGAAGTGCACGAGTGCACTTATCTTGGTAAGACTTGTTATTTTCTGTATTTTTATAACAGCCATTCTAATGGATATAAAGTGGTATTTCATTGTGGTCTTGATTTGCATTTACCTAATGATTAGTAATGGCAAACATTTTTCATATGCTTATTGGCTATTTGTAAATCTTCTTTGAAGAAATATCTATTCAAGTTCTTTGCCTGTTTTTAAAGTTGAGCTTTTTGGAGAGAATTTGTATATTCAGGAGTGCCTCAAATATTTTAGCCAATGCAATATATACATATAAAATGTCACTATTTTTTACAGTTAAAAACCCATATAGTATTTTATTCTATATTTATATACTATATATAATTTTAGCAATGAAAATACATTTCTAACTTTCACTCAGAAAATTAGGAAAATTAGGAAAGCCTCTGGTATCTAGCTTTTATTGGCTGTCTCTGATATGGCCTTTCTTATTTAGACTCTAGCTATCCTGAGAATTAAATTCCATATTGTTGCAATTGCCTGCACATACATTAACACATAATACCATGTAATTAACACACTGCTATGTTGAAATGTTTAAAATTTAAATTAAATCCCACACACCATAGTTGAAAGCTCTATATCTGGTTCTCTGGTTATGGTGCTTATCTTTCTGCCCTTCACCCACCATTCCCAGTCACATACCTAGTCTATTTCTTGAACTGCCAGTTTGCACATTCCTAACCCATGGTCTTCGCACTTGCTGTTCCTTCTGCCTAGAATACTCTTCCTTTTGATTCTCTCATGAACTTACCCTTTTCACTGTCCAGGTCTCAGCTCAAGTGTTACCTCCTTAACGAAGTCTTCCCTGATCCCCAAACGACAAGTTGCTCCTTTCCCCCAAGTCTTTCTCAATTAAATCACCCTGCTTATCTTAAACTTAAGTTTATGTCTTTATTAGCCCCATGAGAAGAAAGACTTTTTATTCAGAACTCTGTACCCAGTACTAAGGTGAGTGCTTTAGTCTATGGTTAAGAGCTCAATAATTTTTTTTATATTCACATGAATGTTTGAATACTTAGAGTGTGACATGAGTTATAATAGAGATTAAAAGAAAGTACTATGAGAACACAGAGCAGGAATACATAAATCATAATTCCAGAACAGGGTAGGTGAGAATTGTCCTGTAAGTATATTAGTCAGCATGGGCTGCCATAACAAAATACCACAGATTGGGTGTAACAATAGAAATTTATTTCTTACAGTTGTGGAGGCCAGGAAGTTCAGGATCAAGACACAGAGTGATCTGGTTCGTGACGAAACTCTCTTCCTGGCTTGCAGGTGTGTCTTCGCATAATGGAGAGAGTACGCAGACGACATCTCCTCATCTTATAAGCACATCAGCCCTATCAGAGTAGGGTCCCAACCTTGTAATCTAATTTAACCATTATCTCTGCTTCACAGGTCTTAACTCCAAAATCAGCTGCATCGGGGTTGGGGCTTCAACATAAGAATTCTGGGGGCACACAAACATTCGGTCCATAACAAAGAGCTATATAAAGAAGGGCAGGCATTGCTGGGAGACACTCCTCCATGTGTCTCTTACACTCCTGTGCATTTGCTGGGGCATGACAAGAATGAGGGCACTTCTGGGCACAGTGCTAGGTCACTGAAGAGAGGGCCTTCCCTTGTACTTTGAAAGGCTGTTTCACTCATGCATGATCTTGCAACATTATGTACTGGACATTTGAAAATATGGACTCTTTTAACTATACAAAGATTCAATATGTAGGCACATTTTATTACACAAACAGCACTTGTTACTAAATTTCCTCTATAGAGAAGTCTCAAGAATTGGTAAGTTGTCAAGTTCATACAGGTAGATAAGCAATGTTTTTCTACTGCAAGTGCATGGCAGTGAAGAATAATGACTACTAGAGTTTTGTGCCCACGGAGAAGGCAATGGCACCCACTCCAGTACTCTTGCCTGGAAAATCCCATGGATGGAGGAGCCTGGTAGGCTGCAGTCCATGGGGCCTCAAAGAGTCAGACATGACTGAGTGACTTCACTTTCACTTTTCACTTTCATGCATTGGAGAAGGAAATGGCAACCCACTCCAGTGTTCTTGCCTGGAGAATCCCAGGGACGGGAGAGCCTGGTGGGCTGCCATCTATGGGGTCACACAGAGTCGGACATGACTGAAGCAACTTAGCAGCAGCAGCAGCAGAGTTTGGTGCCACTTATCATCAGTTTGTGCTAAGGACCCAGAAGTTCTATTTACTACTGCTTTGACACCATACATAGAACAGCAGACTGGTTCCAAATAGGAAAAGGAGTACATCAAGGCTGTATACTGTCACCCTGCTTATTTAACTTATATGCAGAGTACATCATGAGAAACGCTGGGCAGGAAGAAGCACAAGCTGGAGTCAAGATTGCTGGGAGAAATATCAATAACCTCAGATATGCAGATGACACCACCCTTATGGCAGAAAGTGAAGAGGAACTAAAAAGCCTCTTGATGAAAGTGAAAGAGGAGAGTGAAAAAGTTGGCTTAAAGCTCAACATTCAGAAAACGAAGATCATGGCATCTGGTCCCATCACTTCATGGGAAATAGATGGGGAAACAGTGGAAATAGTGTCAGACTTTATTTTTGGGGAAGGCTCCAAAATCACTGCAGATGGTGACTTCAGCCATGAAATTAAAAGACGCTTAGTCCTTGGAAGGAAAGTTATGACCAACCTAGATAGCATATTGAAAAGCAGAGACATTACTTTGCTAACAAAGGTCCATCTAGTCAAGGCTATGGTTTTTCCAGTGGTCATGTATGGATTTGAGAATTGGACTGTGAAGAAAGCTGAGCGCCGAAGAATTGATGCTTTTGAACCGTGGTGTTAGAGAAGACGCTTGAGAGTCACTTGGAATGCAAGGAGATCCAATCAGTCTATCCTAAAGGAGATCAGTCTTGGGTGTTCATTGGAAGGACTGATGCTGAGGCTGAAACTCCAATACTTTGGCCACCTGATGCAAAGAGCTGACTCACTGGAAAAGACCCTAATGCTGGGAAGGACTGGGGGCAGGAGGAGAAGGGGACAGCAGAGGATGAGATGGCTGGATGGTGTCACTGACTCAACGGACATGGGTTTGGGTAGACTCCAGGAGTTGGTGATGGACATGGAGGCTTGGTGTGCTGCAATTCATGGGGTTGCAAAGAGTCAGACACGACTGAACGACTGAACTGAGCTGACACCATCACTACAAATTCCAGCAGTAAAAAAGTAAATCACGTATTATTATAAAGAGCTTTGACTTTGCAGATACCCTTGGGGTCCTGAGGATACCCAGAAGGCCATGAACTACACTTTGTGAACAGCTATGAATCCAAATAAATGCAGAATATAAAAACAGTTGAGACATGGTCCCTATTCTTAAGTTCATCTGGTAACAGAGGAAACTGATGAAGTCACTGCAACACAACTTTAGTGACAGGAGAAATGGTAGCCTTTGGGGAAAGTAGATTAAAAGACAAGGACTAGGGTCCAGTTAGCCTATGAGTGCGGTAATGCAGACAAGCAATGACCAGGGCCGGACTCAAGGCAGTGGCAAGAATGGAGCAACTTTTAAGGTGGTGGAATTACAGGACGTGGTGACTGATGAGATGTGATGCGCAGCGCAGGAGGGCCGTTTGGTGGCCACTGGTGCCCCCTCCTACAGGCGCAGTACGGGAGGAGCGGGTTGGTGGCCAGGTAGTGAAGATTTATGAGTTTACTTGGCGTTACTCATCTGATACGAGCATCAGATCTCCAGACAGAAGAGTCAGAACAGGCAATTGGTTGTTTACTGCTCCTTCCACTGGGCCTCGCAGTTTTCTCATTCACTGCTGTATTCCCAGTGCCAAGCACAGCAGCCAGATCTTAACGCTGACTGTATAAAGCAATCAATCTGGCCAGGGGCTGGTGACAGTTACCCAACAGGAGGGTTCCACTTGGCGGTCATTTTACATGCATGCTTTTGAAACCACAAGCGTGGATGAGCTCTGATTGCGTGTTAACAGGAGGACCGAAGTTCCGTTTCAAAATCTGTCTGGTCCTAAACAGCCAGAATAAGTGGCGTTCTTGGGAAAATTGCCTCAAACAGGTCACGACGGCCTGTAACACAGATACCTAGCTTGCAAAATTTGCTTCTGTCAGACGCAGAACCCCCAATAACCACGAGTTGTTACCTCTATCGCTGTATATGAATACCTGTCTGGTTTTATTCGAGGTGAGATGGGAATGACCTCAGCGTCCCAACCTTCAGGGTGTAAAAGGCGTCTTTCACCGCGGATACTTGGAAGTCTCCGGTTGCCCAGGACGCGGCCCTCCAACGGGTTCAGGTGTGGCGCCTTTCTGCGCCCAGGCAGGGGGCGGCGCCCCAGCCACCCGCCCCTCTGACGCCACATAAGCCGAGATCACCTCAGCCGCGCGCGGTGCAATCACCGAACGCGCGCCGCCGCTGCCGCCACCTCGCAACTCGCTCCCTGAAATCCTTCCGCCCGTCCCATTACGGTGTCGTGTGCTGGCGCCCCGCACCAAGACACACAGGCTCGGGTGGCCCGCGATTCTTAGTGACCTCCTCTTAAGCCTATGTTTCTCTTCTGTCTCTGCACTCCCCGTGTCACAGGTGCAGCCTGCTTCTTCAGGGCCTCTCTCTCTCTCGGCGCAAGGAGACTTCAGCACGGGGGAGATCCATTTAAGGGGCGTGGCTAGAGGCAGGCCCCGCCCCATTTCGTGACGTACAGGGTGGTGTGGGAACGAGCCGGTAGTTATTGGGGGTGGGGCTGGGCTTAGTATGAGATCTGCTGGCCGGGGCCACCTCCTAAAGCCCGTCTGCCAGCTTCTCTTCCTCGGTAGATTCGGAGGAGCCGCAGCGACCTCGGCCTCCAGCGTCTCTGGCAAACTGACGCGGGGGTGGCGTCCGGGATGGTGATGCTGGACTTACTGCAGGCGGGCGGGTCAGTGCTGGGGCAGGCGATGGAGCGAGTAACGGGCGGCAACCTCCCATCCATGCTGCTCGTCGCCTGCGCCTTCACGCTCAGTCTGGTGTACCTGCTCCGCCTCGCGGTTGGCCACCTGGCCCCCCCACTGCCGGCTGGGGCGGTACGTGACCCCTGGGGGTTCTGGTGAGGGGGACGCTGCGACCAGGGCGACCGAAGAGCTAGCGAGGCGCTGGCACCGCGGTGGTGCCGGGAAGTGCCGGCGGGCGCGCTGGAGGCTGGCGTTGGGAGGGGGTCGAGAGGCAGCAGCCCCGATTGTGGTGGCGCGGGCGGTGGCGACTGCCCTGACCTTGCTGAGCTTGGTGCTGGGTGCCCTGATGCCGGTCGCGTGCCTCGTCCTCGTTGGGGTCTTAGAGATGGCTCTGTGGACCGAGGCACTACCGGGAGCCCTGATGGCTAGGGCCGGGGTGGCGGCTGAGGCCCTGAGCGCCCGGATGATGGTCCTGGCCGCCGTGAGGGGTGTTTCCGCCCTGGTGGGGGCCCTGTGGGTGGTGTTTGGGGCAGCTTCGGCCGTCGTCCTGGGTGGCCACCCTTGCGTGGTGCAGTGTTCTATGGGCTGTGTAACGCCCAGTGCTGAGTTTACATCAGTATGGAGAGGAATGTGTTCAGTCTGGTAGAGTGAGCGTCATGAGTGTTGCAGGAACCTTCCTATGATGCTAATAAAATATCAGATTCTCTAACTTGGAGCCTTTACTGACCACTGGCTTCTATTTCCCGAATATATGTGATGAATGCGTTTTTAGCCAAACCAGGTAGCACTGACAATAGGATACATTTTTTACTGATAGTGGAAATCACAAACTATTGACCAAGTAGTTTTTGAAATGATTTTTGTTTGACCTCTAACAGGCATGAGGCAGTTTTTTTTTTTTTTTTCCTCCTATGTGTGGTATTTTTGAGGAAGTATTATCTTTGGAAAGACAACTGTAGTATTTTAAGATTGTTCCTACTATTGTCCGAAGAGTGTTTGTAGAGCTCCTTTCTCTTTGAGACTACGAAAAATATGGGGACTATTATCCTTATTCATAACTGCACGTTTGATTTCAGGAGACTTGATGCTGTAATCTGTGAGTCTCATTTTGGGGCATCTGAAGTACATTTTAAGCCAGCGTGCTCAGTGGTTCCGTCCTGTCGGACTCTGCAACCCCATGGACTATAGCCTGCCTGGCTCCTCTGTCCATGGAATTCTCCAGGCAAGAATACTGGAGTCGGTTGTCATTTCCTCCCGGTGATCTTCCCGGCCAGAACCTATGTCTCCTGCTTCGGCAGGTTGATTCTTTCCCACTGAGCCATCTGGGAAGCCCAGAAGTACCTTTTATAGTGAGTGCTAAAATGTTCCTGCTAGAACTGATTTTCTGTCTCTTTAAAATCAGTGGATCTAGATCATTCCTTGAGAGAAGCACGCTAATGTGTTCTGTTGTCTGTAATGAGGAATGTAGCATCTTAAACATTTCCCTTCTTTCCCTCCAGTTACTCTGTTTTTTTCCCATTGTGGGAGTAAAGATTTAGGCAAGATTTGGGGACTAAAATTGTGAGTGGTAGTAAAAATAAGTGCTCAAGAAACCATAGTTTGAGTTTAGTGTTTTGTTTTTTTTTTTACTTATGGTTAGGAAAGTTGCCTAGAGCCACTGATAATACCGGGCATATTCTAGAAACTGGTCAGCATTTATAATTGCAGTACTGTGATGTTTGTCTGGTCATTTATCTTATACCAGATTTTGAGTTTCTCTTCTTTTTCCCAAAGCTGCTCTCTCTAAGGTATTTGCGATTTGCTTGTTGTGAAGTTACTTTTGGTGCTTCATCTTTTGGTAACTCCTTAATATTAAGGACAGTTTCTTTCTTTCTTTCTTTGTTTTTGAATTGTGAAACTAAATTGAATGTCTTATATTAGGAAATGTAAACTCGAAGTTTTTTTGTTTGTTTTCTTTTGCAGAAAAGTCCACCATACATTGTCTCTCCAATTCCATTCCTTGGACATGCTATAGCATTTGGGAAAAGTCCAATTGAATTCCTAGAAGATGCATATGAGAAAGTAAGTGTTACACATCATTAAAGGAAAAGAAATTAGTGCTTTTCCAATATCTTTTAAATGGTAGAATATTAAAAAAAAAAAGTAATCTTATGCTTATCCCTAGTACAGGTAACAGATAAAATTGGAGCTGCTCTGGATTAAGAACTGGAGAAGTCTTAGAGACCCTCTTATGTTCTCCTTTGTTCTGGGATTATCTCTGAGGAAATTTAGTTCTGGCAACTATGGTTTAAAAGTCACTGGCCTCAATTTTGTATTCACTGATCACAGTTAACATGGATACTATTAATAATTGACCCTTTTTTTAAACCATGCATCTGTGGAATTTTCTAACCCCCCTCTTGCCCCTCCCCCTCCAGCAGGTTTCTGTACTTAGTCTCTATTTCCATACCTCCTCCTTACTTACTCTTTAGTCCACTCCAGTCTGTGTTTCAACCCCTTCACGAGTACCATGTCCTAATATAGTGAACTCAGCTTATTTGTCAGTGATGACCACTCGCCTTAGCTGTGGCTTCTCTCACTTTTTCTTCTGCTTCTGTGAATGCTGCTTTCGTAACTCATTTGTGGGCTCACGCTTGGCTGTATTACTGTTGGGATTCACTGAGGTTTGGCCCTTGGGCTTTGTTCTTTCCTAGCTGATCTTGTCTCTACCTGCAGCTTCAGTTTTTAGCCACATGAAGTGAAAGTGTTAGTCCCTCAGTTGTGTCTGACTCTTTGTGACCCCATGGGCTGTAACCCACCAGCTTCCTCTGTCCATGGAATTACCCAGGCCAGAATACTGGAGTGGGTTGCCATTCCCTTCTCCAGGGGATCTTCCCAACCCAGGGGTTGAACTGCATCTCCTGCATTGACAGGCGGATTCTTTACCTCTATGCCACCTGGAAAGCCCAGCCAAATATAAGTGACACCCACATTAAAGTCTCCGGTTCAGGTCTCTTCTTTGGTTTTCAGACCTGGATATCCACCTCCCACATGACTTTTTCTTAGTTGTCCAAAGTCACCTGAAATCAAACATTTAAAAAATCTGACCCTTGGATTTTCTCTCTAATCCTGGTGGTCCTTCCTGTTCACCTTTCTCATCATTGTTCTACCAGTTTTGCAGTGTACCAGGAGCGTAGGATTCACTCTTGATACTTCCTGCTCCATCCATCAATTCATTGCCAAGCCTGCATTTTCTCTTCAAAATAATTCTATATCCTCTCCTTCTGTTCCCACTGCCTCTCCATTACATTGTCCCGAGTGCTTATCATCAGGTTCCCGTAACAGGCTCGCTGGTCGTCTGGCTTTCCTTCAGTTCCTATCCCTCCCTCCTCTCCATCCAGGAGCCAGAGGGATCTTTCTTTTAAAATATGCACAGATTAGTATCTTTCCCATGCAGTTTAAGACCTTCCATCTCATTCCGTTGCTTACAAGGATACAACTCCCTGAATGTGGCTTGTAAGGCTCTCTATGGCCCTACTGGATAGACTGTCCTCATCACATCCTTACCTTCTCTTTTACCATCAGGCTAACTGCTACCCCTACCCATGCTCTAGGTCTCAGCTCTGGTGTCTTTTTCTCTTTTTAGTCCTTTTTATCAGTTCTCTCATCGAGAGTTGCTTTCCTTTGTGTAGTATTTGTCACATTTGTAATTTTACATTTGTTAATGTACTTATTCAGTTGAGTTGTATCTTTTTAAATAGACTGGAGTTTCTTGAGTCAGAGACAGTATTTTTGTTCATGATTGTATCCCCAGTAACTGAAATCTTTAATAGTAATCAGAAAACTGCAAGGCAAAGCATTTAGCACCTAACCAGGTAACAAAAAAATTAAAAATGAGATCATTCAGTGTTGGTGAGATAGTGGTAAGACTCATAACTAAATAAAATTCTGATATCTTCACATAGCAAGCACTTTAGGAAAGATCATATTCTTTGGCTACTCCTGTAAAGTTACTTTTAATCAAAGGGAAAAAATATCTATATTCTCACAGATATTCATTATATAATTATCTATAATAAATAAAAAATGGACACATCAACCATAGAAAGGACAGTTGATATGATGTCTGTGAAAGAAAATATTTTCAATATAAGGAGTGAAAAAAGCAGAATAGAAAGTTTTATTTATATTTTACTTGGAACTGGATGAACATAATTATACATTTGGGCAAAGACGGGGGAAGAACTGCATTTAGGTTTGTGAGTTTTGATCTTCAACAATGTATTATTTTATTAAGTTGAGTGTCTTCGTGCTTACAGATTTTTTGGTGACATCACTGTGGGTACTTTTCTCTTTTCAGTATGGACCTGTATTTAGTTTTACCATGGTGGGCAAGACGTTTACTTACCTGCTGGGCAGTGACGCTGCTGCACTGCTTTTTAATAGTAAAAATGAAGACTTGAATGCCGAGGATGTCTACAGTCGTCTGACAACACCTGTGTTTGGGAAGGGAGTTGCCTATGATGTCCCTAATACGGTAGGTGACACTGTTAGCTTGAAGAAAGACAAATCTACACAATACAATTTATAGCTAGTAGTGTAAGCTGTATTGCTAAAGTGTAGAAGAGATCATTCCTTGCCTCAAAACTCTGACGAATCAGGAGGCATTTATAAGAAGGAAACCAAGGGTAGCTGACAGAGAATGCGTATTTTGCTTTATAGCTGCTGGTGTGGACTAAACAATTTTAAAGGGCTTCCTGTGCAAAGCAGTATTCATAGAATCAATGAGAACTTAGTGTGTTAACACTTGATTTGAAGTGGTAAGAAGGAAAAACTCATTTCATCAGAAAGGCCTCCTGTTAATACTTTCCTACTTCCTACCTGAAATTCTAGGATGAAGCTCTTCTGAGCTAGATGTTGTTGGTTTTTGAAGTTTGTGTGATTTCTTTGCTCCCCAGAAGGCAAATATTTGGTATGAAGTGTAGATCCAATAATTAGCTTAATTACTTGGTGCAGGCTCTGGCTATCAATGTTCCATGCATTACCCAATACTCTAGTATAGCAGCTGAGAACTGACATTAAGTGTTGCTTCTGGGGATTGAGGAGGTATGGAGGAATGATCAGCTCTCCTTAAGACCAAAAGTGAAAGCCTAGGTTAATCCCTCTGGTTGGTTATATCTAACATAAACCCTTTGGGGAAGTTCTATTTTAAGAACTTTATTGTCTTAGCGTGAATTTATTCCCACTGTATAACATTCTAATTAAACTTTTGGAAGATAGTGTGTGTGAGGAATGATATTTGTTTGGGAATAAATGGTAGAATATGTGAAAGAGGATAAAAATATTAGCAAAGCATAATGGGCCTTTGGGAGACTGTTGGCATCTGGCTTGTGTTGGAAGACTAGAATATAAGGGAATAGGAGGAGGCAGCCTTGGAGTCAAAAGTGGGGAAAGCATGTATGTATAGGAAGGAAGGCCAGAAGTGGGGTTCCTAATTTATCATTTGTATTGGACCTGCATAGCATGTGTCTACTACGTGTTATTTCAGATATAGGCATGAAGTTTTATCTGGTGTGGTGAAGAAAATTATTTTATCTTTATTTTCAATTTTTTAGAAGATTCCTTTCTTTGAGTACTAAAGAGTTATAATAACCCAAATGAGTCTCATGATAAAACAGAACTGTGTTTTAATACTTGTGTACCCTTAATATTTTGAAGGTTTTCTTGGAGCAGAAGAAAATGTTGAAAAGTGGTCTTAATATAGCCCACTTCAGACAGCATGTTTCTATAATTGAAAAAGAAACAAAAGAATACTTTAAAAGTTGGGGAGAAAGTGGAGAAAAAAGTAAGCACAATATTTTGGTTTTTCATTTGTCCTAATATGTCTACTTTTCTGTGACTAGAAATTTTAAGAATGTGTGTGTGTGTGTGTGTGTGTGTGTGTGTGTGTATAAAGAGCACACTACAACACATGTGAAACCACCTTGCATGCATGCATGCCAAATCGCTTCAGTCATGTCTGACTCTGCCACCCCATGGACTGTAGCCCTCCAGGCTCCTCTGTCCAAATGATTCTCCAGGCAAGAATACTGGAGTGGGTTGCCATGCCCTCCTCCAGGGCATCTTCCTGATCCATGGATCGAACCCACATCATTACGTCTCCTGCATTGGCAGGCGGGCTCTTTACCACTCATGCTACCTGGGAAGCAAAACCACCTTATATTTAATGAAATGAACATGTTATGGCATTAAAAGATTAAAGAGGAAGTAATTATTGTTGCTCACTTAGCAAAATCTTAAAATATTTTAATTACTTTGCATATTGTTTAGCTCAATTACATAAAAAATGATTCATGATTGAATTTTGAAATAAACCAAATGTAAAACTTACATTCAAGGTCATTTTAAGATAATATATAAAATAAAAAAATTTGCCTTCCGTGTCAGCAAGTTGAAGTCTAAAAGATTAAATTATATATGAAATACAGTATTTTTCTAATGTTGTATGGTAATGATTTATTTCAACAAAAATGTAAGTTTAAATACATAAGCTTGCTGTACTTCCAATAGAGCGATTTTAGCTGTTCCCAATAGAAATTTAAAAAGATGTTATTATGTGCTTTCTCGCATTATGTAGGGAATATATTGAATGTAACACAACATTCTTTGGACTCTGTGAATCTAGTTTTTATACTGGACTGCAGTTAAGTGGTGCCATCGAAACCACTGCCATAGCCCTAGCAGGAAGCAACATCTATCTACAGGGCAGTAAGACTACTGTGTAGGTCATCACATTCTGGATCTAGTCTTCAGCTTCTATAAAAGGTCCAGGAACCTGGTTTTATTTAATAGACCCAAGTTTTATGTGACATACTTGATGTTCTACGAGAAGCTGATGTATAAATGAATAAGTACTAACTGAATAAGTAAATAAGTACAAGTGAGATGCAATTATGGGATGAAGAACAGCATAGTATTTGCTGCACTTCTCTTTATTGGCAATCTAATTGGAAAGCCAGATGACAACTAGAAGTTTGTTTGGTGAACATGGGATCAAAGAACAGGATATTGACTGGGTAATTGTGACTTTTAAAGTGTCCTGCAGGTGTGCTTACCTGATGCATCTGTCTCTAATGTTGCATATATAAGATGGTAATTAGTTACTTTTCTTTTAAGACTTTTTCAAGACTTTATTTTTTTTTTTTCCCACTTATGAATTTCCCACTTTTGATCTGGGGAATAATCCATTCTTCAGTCTTTGGACTGCTCTTTCTTAGAAAGCACCTTTTTATCTCCTTAGGTACCAAATAACCTTTTTATTGCCTGTATTATACTGTGACCTGGAAACCAGATAACCACATTCATCTTCATCTTCTTTTTATCTTTTTGAGATGAAGGGCTCATGAGTCTAAGGTTTTAGTTACCTCTATGGCATCTGTCTTGGCTATCCAAAGAGGTGGGCTGCCTTTGGTTTCTCTTTATTGTAACCTGTCTGCAGGCTTTTTGTGATGATGTGAAAAGGATCTTGTTGGTTAATGAGTTAGATTTTTATTCTCATTTCCTTCACAGTACTTTTGCATCTCTAAGAAAACAACATTTCAAAAGAATTTTGGGCAATAGTAATGGGAATGATCTTTTTCCCCTCTAGATTTGTTTGAAGCTCTTTCTGAGCTCATAATTTTAACAGCCAGCCATTGTTTACATGGAAAGGAAATCAGAAGTCAACTCAACGAGAAGGTGGCACAACTGTATGCAGATTTGGATGGAGGTTTTAGCCATGCAGCCTGGCTTTTGCCAGGCTGGCTCCCTCTGCCTAGTTTCAGGTATGGATAAAGAGACAGTGCTTGGTCATTTCACTTTATGTTTAATTACTGTACTACTGGTTTCCTTTGCACTAACAAAAATAAAAATTAAATACAGAAACAAATTGGGGGAGATTATTAGCCTCCCTTCTTCTGTAAGAATTCAACATTTTTTTACATAGTGAGCTCATTTAACGTTAAGTTTCAGTTTTAGAAAGGTTAGTTTGACTGTCCTGATAGTTCAAAACCCTCTTGTCCCACATATTCCTTTTACTCAGGAAAGTTCCTGAACTCCACCTAGAAGTGATGCAGCTTTCTAAGCACTTGAAAGTGTTTGACTGATTTGTAGTTTATTGTGAAGTTCCTGTGTTTTGAAGTATCCATACCTTTCTTTGTCTCCTTGTCAGCTCTGTTGGACCTTCTTAAGAGCAAGGATCATCTGATACAGAGAAACCCTGCTCACAGGACTTGACATGTAGCTTAGTGTTTCGCCTATTAGTAGCCTTTATTGATTCATTTCTGTTTAAGGGAGGAATGGGAGTTATTCAAATTTTAAATCCTGTAGAAGAACCAGAGTGAGCCTGTCCACTTTAAGAATTAATTTGCTTAGAAATGGAATTTCCTGTTAACATAAAGGTGTATTTCTGCTTTCTTTTAAAATGGAAAATGGTTGTAAAGGAGTAATCATTTGAGTCTTCAGTTACAACACAGGCAGGGTGTTCAGAATCAGGGATATGTATAACACATTTCCTGTCCTTAAGGACCTTAGAAATTCCTAACAATATAAGATTTTCATGAATTCTTTTTTTTCCTCTTGGTTCTGAGTTTTGTTAATTGATACCTGAAAGTATTGCTTAATTTTTTAAAGTCATCTTCATGTTTGAATTATAGACGCAGGGACAGAGCTCATCGGGAGATCAAGAATATTTTCTACAAGGCAATCCAGAAACGCAGAGAGTCAGGAGAAAAAATTGATGACATTCTCCAAACTTTACTAGAGTCTACTTACAAGTAAGAGCTCTTCAGATGACATATTAAACTGAAGCAGGAAATTCTACATTAAAAACATAGTTAAATAATAGGTACATTTAAAAAGTAATAATACTGGCAAAAATTAGTAGATATGACCTTTGAACTTCATAAATGGATGAGACATAAATTACTGGGATCCTGTGCCTTACTGGAATTTAGTACCGTGCATGTGAAAACTTTGCTAGTAAACTGCAATGAAGTCTTTGTAATCAACGTCATAGTTTTTATTGGCTTCTCTTCTCTAAAGGGGAAAAAAAAATTGCACTTTTGATGGGCAAATGCAAGAGGAAAAATGAACTAATTTTTATGTAAAGGTTGGGGCATGAAGTGCATCTGCAAATGTTACATTTGTGTCTGGTCCATTCTGTAGGGATGGGCGTCCTCTGACGGATGATGAAATAGCAGCATGCTTATTGGGCTGCTCTTGGCAGGGCAGCATACTTCTTCAACTACTAGTGCCTGGATGGGCTTCTTTTTGGCCAGAGACAAAACACTTCAAGAAAAATGTTTCTTAGAACAGAAAACAGTCTGTGGCGAGAACCTGCCGCCTCTGACTTATGACCAGGTTTGTGGGATTTTCAGTTTCATTGCTGCTTATGATACTGAGTGTGTGTGACTGATTTTTAAAGGGGACAATTTGGGATCTTCTATATACCATAGATCAAATTGATTATTTTTAGAAAATTCATCATAGCCTTCCCAGAAATGTCCTAATCCTGGATCTGTTTGCTGGTATTTTGTTGAGGACTTATGGACTATATTCACAGGGGATAATGGGCTGTAGTTTTATTGTTATGTCTTTGACAGATTTTGGTGTTGGGGTATATTATTGGTTCTCAGAGAAGGAGTTTGGAGAAGGCAGTGGCACCTCACTCAAGTACTCTTGCCTGGGAAATCCCATGGACGGAGGAGCCTTATAGGCTATAGTCCATGGCGTCGCTAAGAGTCAGACACGACTGAGCGACTTCACTTTCACTTTTCACTTTCATGCATTGGAGAAGGAAATGGCAACCCACTCCAGTGTTCTTGCCTGGAGAATCCCAGGGATAGAGGAGCCTCGTGGGCTTCCGTCTATGGGGTTGCACAGAGTTGGACATGACTGACGTGACTTAGCAGCAGCAACAGCAGCAGAGAAGGAGTTTGGAAGTGTTCCCTCCTCTTTTTCCTTTTAGGAAGGCTTTGTGAAGACCTGGTATTACTGCTTTCTTAAATGTCTGGTAGTATTAACCAGTGAAGCCATCTAGGCCTGTGTTTTCTTTGTGGGTAGTTTTATGGTGACCCACTCCAGTGTTCTTGCTTGGGGAATCCCAGGGACAGAGGAGCCTGGTGGGCTTCCGTCTATGGGGTTGCACAAGTTGGACATGACTGACGTGACTTAGCAGCAGCAACAGCAGCAGAGAAGGAGTTTGGAAGTGTTCCCTCCTCTTTTTCCTTTTAGGAAGGCTTTGTGAAGACCTGGTATTACTGCTTTCTTAAATGTCTGGTAGTATTAACCAGTGAAGCCATCTAGGCCTGTGTTTTCTTTGTGGGTAGTTTTTGATTACTAATTCAATGTCTCCCCTTTTTACAAACCTATTCAATTTCTTTTTGAGTTAGTTTTTGGCAGCTTGTGTCTTTCTAGTTATTTGCTTCATCTAGGTTATCTAATTTGTTGGCAAACAGTTGTTAAAGTATTCTCTTATCATTCTTTTCTATTAGGTCAATAGTGATGTCTCCTTTTAATTCCTGATTGTAGTAATTTTTACAGTGATAGCTAATTACATACTATAAAATCCACCTATTAAAGTATATAATCCACTGGTTTTTAAAAATATTTTCAGAATTGTGAAACCATCATCAGAGTTTCATTTGAAAACGTTTACACCACTTCCAAAGGAGGACCACGAGCAGTCCATTTCCCCTGCCCCTGGCAACCACTAATGTATATTTTGTCTCTTTGTATTTGCCTATTTGGACATTTCATATGAATGGGATCATACAGTATGTAGTCTCTTGTGTCTAGCTTCTTTCACTTAGCATGTTTTCAAGATTAATCCATGTTGTAGCATGTATCAGTACTTCAGTTTTCTTTATTGTGAAGTAATATTCCATTGTATGGCTATACCATTTTCATTAACCTCTTCATCAGTTGATTGACATTTAGATGCTATAAACACTTGTGTACAGGTTTTGAAAAAGCTGAAATTGACGATTTTTGCTAATGTTTTCATGTTTTAGATGGGTCACTTTTTGCAGGTCCTTACCATGCTGTTTGTCACAGTGATCTGTTATCTTGCCTTCTTTTTCTTTGCTGACCATGGACAGTAATAAAGCTTTTTATTCAGCTACTCTGAACTTGTTTGTATCCTGTTGCAGTATGTTAAATGTTTGTAAAACCTGGAAAATTTTTCTCCTTTTTTAGCTCAAGGATCTCAATTTACTTGATCGCTGTATAAAAGAAACATTAAGACTTCGACCTCCTATAATGACCATGATGAGACTGGCCAAAACTCCTCAGGTGAGTCTCCTGGCTAGACCTTGTCCCCTGTGGCCCCACGTTGTATTTATCAAAAAGAAATAGTGTGATATCAAAGAGAATTTTTTAAAGACGTAATCACTTGTACATAATTTTCAATTTTACATACTCTAGATATATAAATATTTTTACATAATTGCAGACAGTATACATGCTCATCCGATCTCCCTACATTTTAACAATTAGGGCTTTTACAATGGAAGTGTATTTTTTCCTTGGTTTTTTAAAATAACATATATGTTGTTATAAGTAATTATAACTGTGGAACTGTATAAACTGGATTGTGAAAGGCTTCTTGAAATTCCATCCCCAGCCCCATGGCATTATTTTTTAAAATTTGTGTATATCCTTCCAGCCCAATGTTGTCATATGGAAATAATCTTGAGTTAAAATAATTAGTTGGCCTATCTACTAGCCAGTTTTAAAATATGTGTTTATTTCATGTATATTAGTTTATACAGTGATCTGATTATTTGGTAGACTATTTTAAAGTAATCTAATGAAATGTATTGCTTTCATCTGTAGACTGTGGCAGGGTATACCATTCCTCCAGGACATCAGGTGTGTGTTTCTCCTACTGTCAATCAGAGACTTAAAGACTCATGGGTAGAGCGTCTGGACTTTAATCCTGATCGCTACTTAGAGGACAGTCTAGCATCAGGAGAGAAGTTTGCTTATGTGCCATTTGGAGCTGGTAAGATGATTACACTTCATATTTGAATAGTTAGTTCTGGTAACATATTTGTTAAGTAATCCATGTGAATTATATTTACAAATATCTTCCCCTTTTCTTATGGGGACATGCCTGCAGACATTTGTAGGAGTGTAATCTTTGCAGGCTGGAAAAAATATTTCATTTGTACTAAAGGAAATAGTCTGTGAATATATAGTGTTCTATTGCCTTTTGTAACCCATCTAGTTTTATAGTTCTGATTTTTGTAGTCTACCCTGTTTTCCCTTATCATGCTATTTAAAGCCCTTTGTGAATTCTGTTTTAAAGAACCGTTGAAGTTAGCATACCATTTGGGCATTTCAAGCTAAATATGCTGAGGTAATCAGCATTTCAGAAAAGAGTAATGGCACGGAAGCTTTTCTGGATTGTGAGTGAGCTTTTTGGTTCTTTGTCTATGTATTCTTATAATGTTCTTTAAATTTGGACAGTAGTGATGTATGGATGTGAGAGTTTGACTATAAAGAAAGCTGAGCACCAAAGAATTGATGCTTTTGAACTGTGGTGTTGGAGAAGACTCTTGAGAGTCCCTTGGACAGTAAGGAGATCCAACCAATCCCTCCTAAAGGAAATCAGTCCTGAATATTCATTGGAAGGACTGATGCTGAAGCTGAAACTCCAATCCTTTGGCCACCTAATGCAAAGAACCGACTCATTTGAAAAGACCCTGATGCTAGGAAAGATTGAAGGCAGGAGGAGAAGGGGACGACAAAGGATGAGATGGTTGGATGGCATCACCAACTCCATGGACATGAGTTTGAGTAAGCTCTGCAAGTTGGTAATGGACAGGGAAGCCTGGTGTGCTGCAGTCTATGGGGTTGCAAAGAGTCAGACATGAAATTTGGACAGGTAGTGCCTAACTGTGTGAACCTATGCATTTGATTAAGATCCTAAAATAATGCAGGCTGACTGCTGTTCCTCCAGTAATTTCTCTAGTCATTGGTACTTTGTACAGATTAAACTGTATTCTATGACTTATTTGATTTTTCCAAAAAGACCGTTTAAGTGACATGACTTGTTTATCATTGGTCACACCTTTTCCTCACATTAATCAAAGTATAAAGTCCTTTGGAAACTTTTGATCTTAATAACTATTAAGACCTCCTCTTTGAGCTTCCATAATTTGTTAGAATGGCTCACAGAACTCCAAAAAGTTTGCTTACTGACTGATGGTTTTAGTCAGTTCAGTTCAGTTGCTCAGTTGTGTCTGACTCTTCGTGACCCCATGGGCTGCAGCACGCCAGGCTTCTCCATCACCAACTCCTGGAGTTTACTCAAACTCATGTCCATCAAGTCAGTGATGCCATCCAACCATCTCATTCTCTGTCGTCCCCTTCTCCCCTTGCCTTCAATATTTCCCAGCATCAGGGTCTTTTTGCATCAGGTGGCCAAAGTATTGGAGTTTCAGCTTCAGCATTAGTCCTTCCAATGACTATTTCAGGACTGATTTCCTTTAGGATGGACTGGTTGGATCTCCTTGCAGTCCAAGGGACGCTCACAAGTCTTCTACAACACAGTTCAAAAGCATCAATTCTTCGGTGCTCAGTTTTCTTTATAGTCCAACTCTCACATCCGTACATGACTCCTGGAAAAACCATAGCTTTGACTAGATGGACCTTTGTTGGCAAAGTAATGTCTCTGTTTTTTAATATGCTGCTTAGGCTGGTCATAACTTTTCTTCCAAGGAGTAAGCATCTTTTAATTTCATGGCTGCAGTCACCATCTGCAGTGATTTTGGAGCCCAAGAAGATACTGTTTCCATTGTTTCCCCATCTGTTTGCCATGAAGTATGGGAGCAGATGCCATGATCTTAGTTTTCTGAATGTTGAGCTTTAAGCCAACGTTTTCACTCTCTTCTCACTTTCATCAAGAGGCTTTTTAGTTCCTCTTCACCTTCTGCCATAAAGGTGGTGTCATCTCCATATCTTAGGTTACTGATATTTCTCCCGGCAATCTTGATTCCAGCTTGTGCTTCATCCAGTCCAGCATTTCTTATGATGTATGCTGCATATAAGTTAAATAAGCATGATAATGAATATACAGCTTTGATAACAGTATATAGCTGCCGGTGTCCAGCCCTGGTGGATCCAGGGAATTCGAAGCAAGGACAGAATCAGCATCCTAGGAATTAATTGCTTAATTAAAGATATGGAGGGAGATTAGAAATAGTGTAGTAGGAAAATAAGTGGAGAAAAAGATTCTGAATAACTTGGTTTACGTGGAAAACCAATAAAACTCCAAGAGAAGGAGTTTGCACCGTCTACGTAGGCCACCGGTGCCCGCTTGAACAGTGGAGGGTGCCCTGTCTTGGGCTCCCTTTTGCGTTGTTCTTAGAAGTCAGGGCAAGTAAATAGACATGGCGAGCCTCCACGTTCCAGATAGGAATTCAGCCATAAAAGAAGAGAACAAGAAAAGACCACATGGGGGAAACCAGTCTTTCCAGGAACTGGTCCGTTTATTTTCCAGGTCCGCTTTTATACTTTTAGTTGTACATAGAGATAAATGTAAGAAACAGTCACGCAGGGTCAGCTGCTCTGACTCTTATCAGCATATCTTTGTTCTTACAAGGGTCTTACATTTGTTCACAATATCTTCTGGTCTGGAGACCCATCAACATTTTATGGCCCCAGCTTACTTTCTATTGATAAAGGTTAGATGGTCAGAAAACTTGTTTCCCCTTAAGATCTACTTAGTTTTAAGATAGTGATAAAGTTACATTCTTACATAGCAAGGACACAATAATTTACAAGAGAGAAAGAGGTGATCAGTGATCTATAACAAAGAGAAAATTCATTAACTCAAAAGTCTAGTACTGCTAACATCAAAACTACTATATTTCTTTTTCTACATTCCAATCACATTGATTAACAT
>SJYC01035572.1:0-18863 GCA_006408675.1 Madoqua kirkii
TGGACAAAACATAGCAGATATGGTACTGATTGTAAGATACATGGAGATATTAACACCTTTGACACTATGATAGGAAAGTTTGGCTTCAGGAGATTTCAGGGGAGGGGGAGGGGGAACCTTAACATCTTCATCTTTTGAACTGGAAAAGTTACTATGAAAACTTGATGAAGAAAAGAAACGGAGAGGTTTAAGATAGTCTCTAAAGTTATAAAAAAAAATCAGAGCAGACAAAAATTAGCTATATTATCGATACTGAAAGGAAAGGAAGCCCAGTGTTAGAAAATTAAAGATTAACTGTCTTACTGGAAAGTCAATAGACCATACTGGGTGAAGTATATTGAGAGTTGACATGTCCGGAACTAAAGGTATTAGCACATACTGCAACTGTAATTGTTGTCTATCAAAAGAATTAAAAATATCAAAAACTATCCTTGAGTCTAAGGTTGGAGCAAGAAGGATGGGGCAACATTAGCTTCACATCCTAAGCTCTTGTGAACATTATAATTTGTAGAAGTGAGCATGTGCTGTAAATATAATTTTAATAAAAATGTAATGAAATGTTAAAAAAAATGAAGGTTCAAATACAGTGTAGTTAAAACAGTGAAGTCATTTTTATTTCAGTACTTGACAAAATACCCCATAAAATTCAAAACTTCTACCATTATACAAAAATAGGTCTCTACAAGTGATATTATCTGTCTTCATCACCAGTAGCAAATATATTAGGCAGAAACATGTAACTTCAGTAGCCTTATAAGGAAAGTGCAGGACACCTCAAGCTACACAGTCAACTGCATCATAATGCCAAAAGTTTAACCTTTCACCCATTAGATAAATAACACAATGTTTATAATTTAATCATTTAAATTAGCATTCCACAAATATACATGTAATTGAATGATTATTGTGCATGAATACATACACAGTGCTTATATGTACAAATTCCAGTTTGTTTTCATGTGCTGGCAAGGGCTTTGTATACAATCTTAAGCTGTGTTCGGATTGGTCCCAGTGAATATCCACAATACAAAGCACAAAAGAACCATTGATTTACAAAAGGAAATCTGTTTAAAGTCAATTCATGATGTTTCAAAGATTATCTTCTCATGCCAGCATGAAACGGAGTTGAACCTATAAGACAGGAACAGGACAGTTCAATGATTTCAGATCAGAGTGACTGAGACTAACTAGTTCATGATGGGCAGAAGATTCTTCCCTATCATTAAAAAAAAATGCTTTGTTTGCTCTTAAAGAAGTTTTATTCAAATTTGATTTTTGTTAAAAGAGATTTTGAATATATATATTCAAAAGTATCTGTGGCTGTCTCCATAGCATGCTAAGTGAGATTAAGATTTTCTGTAAAGTGCCCTGTGGGCTGAAATGTTCTACATAACATTTTGCTCTTCAAAATCTTGTGAAATTTAGATGCTCAGACCAACGAAATCCAGCTATGATAATAAAAGTTTCCTATAGCAACAAGTTGTTTGAGTTAGACAATTTCCTGTATGAAGAGATAAACTACTAAAAATAACCGGTGCTGAGTCCTATTTTGTATAGGATCCGTTTTTCTGAATAGCAGAAAAACGGATCTCTAATAATAGTTATATACACACAATATGTGTGTGTCTGTGTGTATGAAAGTTGACCTAAAGGTCATTAAATGTAAATGATTCAAAACCTCTCAATCAGGAGTGAACTGAAAAGAGGGAAAGAGGTTTTTCTCACAATCCACTTCTAAGAATGAAATTTTTTGTGTGTTTCTGAGGAGAAAAAATAAAAGGCCATCCTTACAGTCTTTGGACTGGGATGGGTTCCTCGGATCATACATAAAAGCACAAGGTCAGAACAAATATTATAGCTGCACCAAGTGATTAAAGAGCCTGTGTCTTCCTCTCGCCTCCCTGTGCCTTATCTGCTGCTCAGAAATGACTGCTTTGGAACAAGTCCTCCAGCGGTCTCTGGAAGCTTCAGAGTATCTGCACATTGGGGCTCATCATGCATCTCACCTAATCTTCTCAATGAGACAAGCAGGGATTTTTTTTGGGAAGAGGGGATCCAGGATGATAAATCCTGTTTTGTCTTAAATTCCTAAAGTATAGCGTGATAACTCATGCACTGAACTAGAAAATTTGATTAATAATGAGGAAAGTCAAAGAATTTCAAAAAGAGAAAGAGTTCCAGGTCTGTCTAGCACTGCGATGCTGCCAATACTTGGTTAAGCTGAGGGTACCTGACTGTACAGTTCCAAGTCGTCTCTGCAGTGCCTCTAGCCGAGTGATATAATCTGTCAGGGCTCTGTCAGGATCATAATTCTGAAGCTGAGAACATGCTAAGGAACCAGGGTTTAAATCAGCTGGAAGGCCTGGGTACCTATGAGATTAAAAATATGAAGATGAATCCAGATTATCCAGAAACAATGCAAGTAACTCACCAACCTACCTCCACCCTGTCCTCAAAAGGCAGACCACATGTATACTCCCCAATCTATATGTATCCCCCCACCTCTGAGTCTGCCATGTGTTAAGGAAAAAACTTGTCAATAAATTCAAAGCAGTCACTAAGTCATCAAAAGAATGTCCAACACAACTGCTATTGCAGAGAACATGAAAGCTGCATATGTATAAATGCATCTTGTCCTGCAAACTTCAGAGATTTTTTTTCATAATTCCAAAGACTCAATTTTAGTTAATGCCTGTCTTAATGTCTAGCCACAGCACATATACTGAATCATGCTTTATCAGCTCTGTTTCCTTTAGCCCTGGAAACCAGTTACAAATTCAAAAACTATTTTGGTTCTGGGCATTAGATTATGTAAACAATATATAACTAACGACATGTTTAGCTATTTCATCGCAAAGAAGTCAAAGCCCCAACAGTGTCCTTCATTCTCTGCGATTAGTATAAGGACTGATGTTGAAGCTGAAACTCCAATACTGTGGCCACCTGACGCAAAGAGCTGACTCACTGGAAAAGACCCTGATGCTGGGAAAGACTGGAGGGGCAGGAAGATAATGGGGTGACAGAGGATGAGGTGGTTGGATGGCATCACCAACTCAATGGACATGAGTTTGAGCAAACTCCAGGAGGTAGTGGAGGACAGGGAAGCCTAGCATGCTGCAGTCTATGAAGTCACAGAGGGTTGGACGTGACTTAGTGACTGAACAGTAACAACATTGGTATAGTCTGTGACTGAACAGTAACAACGCTGGTATAGATTTTATCAAACTCTTACCTATTCTGAAATGGTAAAGGAGACCTTGGATAGTCCAGATCTGATCTTGAGCGGAATGTGGTATGTCTCGGTTCTCCATAGAGCTCCAGCCCGCCAGAAGAATGATAAAATGTGTCAGTCTTTTCTGCACCTAAAGTAATCCAAAATGTACCTTGTAAAGAAAAGAAAAATACCAAGCCCTTGAAAAATTTCTACAAAACAGATAAGGTTCAAAAGACTGCACTATACTACACTATCTCCTATTTATAATCATTCTCAATTATTCTTGTTACAGAAATAGCAAGAGAAATTGCTACAGAAACAATAGCTTATTTTTTTTACCTTTAAATATTAGAATTTCTGATAATTTGGAACTTTACCTCTAAGAGAATATTTTATTTTCTTACTCTGAGTGAGGAGTGTCTATGTTATGAGAGAAAAGGCAATGTGGATTAACAATATTAGATTGTTAATACATTAAGTCCTTTTATCACTCTATTCTACTGACTTTCATTGGAAAAAACTGGAACCAAGACATACTAACTTACAATACAGAATTCATTATGACTTAAATTTCAGCTGTTTCAGTATAAGGATGTATGTGTGTGCTCGGTCATGTCTGACTCTTTGTGACCCATGGACTGTAGCCCTCCAGGCTCCTCTGTCCATGGAATTCTCCAGGCACTAATACTGGAGGGGGTTGCCATTCCCTTTCCCAGGGGATCTTCCTGACCCAGGGATTGGACTCGCATCTCCTGTGTTAGTAGGGAGATTCTTTACCACTGAGCCACCAGGATACATGTTTCAAAAACACTTCTTTTAGAATAGTACCACATATATTTCTTCTATCGCTGCACAGAAGAGAAGGTGGTTTACTACCAGTACATGTCAGTTATGCTGTGTGTCTCTACCTCTGTGTGCTCCCCAGCTTCTGATCTCCTTTTGCCTGAAATGCTGAAGCCCTAGTGTTTGAGTATAGAGAAAAGGAATTTTAACTTTTGTATCACCTATTGGTAAACCCAGAAGCCTATTTAATATTGCTAAATTGTGAAAACTTCAAATTGAAACTTCCACATAACAGAGTAAGAGCAATCCTATCTCAAACCAGAACCTTAAATGCAGCTGAACAAAGAGTGGGCTCTGGAGCCGACTGCTAGGGCCACCATTTCCTACTGGTAATTTGTTGCAAATGACAAAAGCTTTCTATGCTTCAGTTTTTCATCCATAATTATGCTTACCTCACAGGATTGTGAGAATACATGGAAAAAAGTGGGGCCTAGTGTGAACTAAGTGTGCCATAAAAATCAGCTCTTTTACTATTCTTCAGAACAGCAAGGTCCTCAGCTTTGTTAGTTATAAGGGCTCTGTCTCTGGACAACACAGGTCCCAGAACACATTATTTGGAAGGTATGCAGTAATTTTAGAGAAATCACCAACACAAGAAAAAATTTTATTTTGACTTCACCTGGATTCAATCCAAAGCCATCCCTGTTAATATTGATGGAACCAGAACTTGTGACTCGATGCCACCGTCGAACCAAAAATTTCATTCTAAAAAAGATTCCAATGGAAAATTTCACAGAACATCTACAGTGTAAAGAGTATAGATACACACTTTCTATAGAATTCAAGTCATACATTTAAATATAATGCAGATCAAATTTCAATATAATCACGTGGCTAATATTTTGTAAATGTCCCCTGGTTTGTGATGAAACTAACTGAAACAGAGTGGGGCTTTTCCTGTGAGACACAGAGGGCTCCTGCTGCCAGCACCACGTTCCGGCTTTAGAGGAACACAGGACACAGAGAGGAAGAGCAAATGTAACAGGAAAGGGAAGCTGGACGGGCAAAGAAGGGTGGGGAAAAATGAAAAGAGGAGGAAAGCACGGAGACTAAGGGCAGAGGAGATGGAAAGAGACCAGAAAGATCCGTAAGTTGGCAGTGAGAGCGAGTGGGGAAGCAGGAAGGGCAGTGAGGCCACGCAGTCAGGGATGAAATACAGTGCTGGGTTCAAAAGTAACAGGGGTGGCTATGTCACCACTCGGCTGTAGCAAGTTGCTGCCTGCCCCATTCTGGCCCCAAGAGCTCACGGAGCACCAGTTTTGATTTCTTATTCCAACTAGTTTCAAGGCTCGGTTTTTAGGACGATCAAAATACAACAGACATACAAGAGAAGATGACGACAGTGACAGTGTGAAGTCCTTCAACGGTAACTGGCTCTCAAGGAGCCTTCTTGAGTCCTTGCAACGGAGATGAACAGCCAACCCTTGTGACCTCTCACTCACTGCCTGGAGGTCCGTGCGTACTGCTCTGCCCCGGGAGAGAGTGAGCGGCCTTTGTGACCTCTCACTCACTGCCTGGAGGTCTGTGCGTATTGCTCTGGCCAAGGAGAGAGTGAGTGGCCTTTGTGACCTCTCACTCACTGCCTGGAGGTCCGAGCGTATTGCTCTGGCCAAGGAGAGAGTGAGCGGCCTTTGTGACCTCTCACTCACTGTCTGGAGGTCCGTGCGTATTGCTCTGCCCCAGGAAAGAGTGAGCTGCCTTTGGCCTTCAAGGATTAAGTCTCTTTTCTTTCTCAACGCACCTCCCAGCACTTAACCCCGTATAGGCTGTACCAGGTGATGAAGGGAATGAAAGGAAGGAAAGCTCTTTGCTTTCTCCAACCCTCTAATTCTTGTACCAGTGCTGAGAAATGACAGAACCAGACAGGAAGCCATCTGGGAGACACAGTCTGCAGGCTGTAAGGTCCTGGCAGTGCAGAGGCAGGCTGAGAAGGGAGTGAGGAGCTGAAAGATAGAACATGGTCCCCAGGACACAGAAGCACTAATACCACCTCTTATTCTGCCTCTGTGGCCTTCTGAGGCACTTGTGAGTAACCTGAATACAATGGGATTGGATAGTACTTAGAAGCAAAGGGAGGGGCAGCAAGGACAAAGCATCGAGGTGTCTGGGTGCATCCAGCCAGGTGAGAGGGCGGGAGGCTGGGTCGTCAAGGGAGTCAGATTCTTGGCTCCATTTCAGCCACGCACAGAGTGAGCGCGGGAGTGCCTAGCTTGGAAGGGCCAGAAAAGGAGCAGCCAACGCCCCAGTAGAGCCCAGCACAGACTCCGGCAGGGGATTTCTACAGCCGGGCTGCTGGAGGGGCTGTGGTAGCAGTGAGGAAAACGAAGGTATGTCAGCCAAGGTAACTTTCCAAAAGACAGCTTTCTCCCTTATGATCTCTTTTCTTTATACGTCTGAACTAGCTCATGGGCTTATTTAGATTAAAAAAAAAAGAGAGGGACCACGCAGACCGGATATTCCAGCTGAGTCACTGGCTGGCTGCCTCTGGGAGGGCCCTTTCCGTAGGGTCTGTCTGGTATGAGGTGAGGTTCCCCTCTCTTACTAGAGGATGAAAACCTGCACAGAGGGAGGCATATTTCAGTGACAGCAAGTGACTCCTACCAGACGACTACGGGGCCAGGAACCAGAGCACAGAGAGAGGATGGAAAGTAACCAAGTTTCTCAGAATGCGAAGAGGCACTCTCCACTCAATGCCTTTCCTCTCGAGTGCCTCACCTGGAAATCGCCATGGACACTCTGACGGCTGACCGAAACCTGGTGAAGCCCTTGGGTCGGTTGGTGACCACCTCCAGGTCTGTGAAGGCCGGCTGTCCCCCCATGCGGGCCAGCAGGGCCAGAGTGGCCTCCTCACACTCCTGGAACCCGCCCAGTAACAGGAGCAGGTATTTCTTCTGATAAATGAGAGCTTTCCGAAAGCTTTCTGCCCTCAGGTATTTGCCATAAATTCTCTGTGTTTAAAGGGAAGAAAAACAGAATGACATTATTCAAACTGTTCTGCAGGGGAGGATAATCTAGACTTTATTTCTAAAAGTAGCAGAAGTAGAATGGCTGGTACCTCATCACTATTTTCTATTTTACCAGCAAAGTGAAAAGTAAAGCTAGACCTTGATACTTCCACTTTCATTTAGTCAATGAATTTTAGCTCCTATTAATCATATTTCATGCAAATATTTTTGTCTTAGCCAACAATAGTCAAAAGCTTTTAGAGTATAGAGTATAATAATACAGAGCTAGTTTTATTATTATCATCACATTTAACTTTTTCAATGTTAATATTTTCTATCTCTTTAAGGGCCATAAACTTACATCCACACCATAGTTGGAATGAATATTACAAACATTTTCTTTTTAAGTTAACTGGTTAAGGTAGTTGTATTATTAATACAGTATTCATTATGAGTCATAAGAGACGCCGTCCAGAGGGCTTACCATGACAGAGCATGGTCCTCTACTGCTGACAGTAGAGCTTCTATATGGAACGGAAGAGCTAACTTTCTGTTGGCCTACTAGGGATGAGACTGTGGGAATGGGGACCATGAGCTCAGGGTGCTGCTTCTGTGGCCTCTGTGAGCTTAATCTGGTCCCAATCCTGGGCACGCTTCTCCACAGTTTCTTTGTGACTAGCTAGAGACCTCATTCGGACAGACTGAGACGCCCGGAGAAACCACCTCAGTGTGACCTAAAATTCTTTAGTCTGACCATCAGGGTTAGTGAGAGATGCAACAAGGCAAAAGCAGAGGGCCGACTTCAGTGCACGTTTAGCTGGAGGATGTCTCCTACCTTTATAGTGGCATGCTCGGAATCAGGGCTCAGATTCTGAAGTAGAGCTTCATTCCTCAGCTCAGCTTTTAGCTTGTACACTTCAGCTTCTGCCCTCTTCAGGGATTTCTGGAGAGCCAGTTTTTCTCTGTTCCAGACTTCTTTTTCTGAGGTGATGATGGCTTCAATGTTGGGGCCACCACTGAGCGAAAACCTGGAAGACTGCAGAGGCCAGAGCCCACTTATGTGGTTTTAAAGAGCAAGTCTCTGAAGGAAAATCTGAATGTAACTCATTAAAGGTATCCCTGTGGGAGATACAGCGTAGTTTCCAACCTCAGATGGCGAAGTTCAAAGCCAATCTCAACTGACACTGGGAGGCTCGGATGGTAAAGAATATGCCTGCAACGCTAGAGATCTGGGCTCAATCCCTGAGTCAGGAAGATCCCCTGAGACAGGAATGGCAACTGCAGTGTTCGTGCCTGGAGAATCCCATGGACAGAGGAGCTTGGAGGGCTACAGTCCATGGGGTCACAAAGACTTGAACTCGACAGACCGACTAATAGGGCAACGTTACCTTTTAAGTTTATGGCCTTGCTGAGGAGAATAACTTTACAACCCAAAGTCCCTATGAAGCCCGGACCCAGAGATGTTCAGATCAGTAGAGCATTCAACTAAAAAAGTCCATAGTCTTTTTTTTTTTGGCTGCGCCACAGGGCTTGAGAGATCTTAAGTTTCCTGACCAGGGAATGAACCCAGGCCATGGCACTGAAAGCACTGAAGCCTAGCCACTCGACTGCCACAGAATTCCTTCCGTTGTCTTTTGGGGGTAGACCTTCAAAACGGACCATCTGGGTCCAAATGCTGAGCCTGTTCTGAAAGCAGTACACTGGAAAAGGGCGGGGCGAGGGCAGTAACCAGCATGTACACAGGGAGGCGGGTCTCTGCAGAGGCTGTGTGGATGTGTTACCGTGTGTCTGACCACAAAGCCAGTCTTACAGGTCTTTCCTCTCTTCATACTGATGCTAACAGAGCTGACAGTTTAGTATCTTATAGTTTTTAAATGGGAAAAATGTAAATAAATTCCCGAAGTAGATTATTAGATGCAAATCCACAATGTAATAGCATTTTCACTTGAACTGTGAACACGACGAGTAATAAATAATCGACAAGAACAGGCAGAACACACATTTGAACACTTCTTCACATGTGTCTGCAACTGGCCCACAGGTAGGAAGTTACCTGGCTTTGAAGATAAATGTGTCTTGGTTTGACTACTGACCCCAGTTTCCTCATGTGCAAGGCTGGGTGTGGATTAGACATTCTGAACATATACAACCCAGAATCTGGCAGAAAAGATTCCCAACCAGTCAATCAATACACAGCTACTATGATTCCTATACAATTTTCTAATGATCCTACTACACATCAGATGCGAAGCATGCAGCTGTGATAAAAACAGACGTACGTAATCTCTGCCATCTCCAGCCTGTCGATACCACCTGATTGCTCCTCCAGCTTCATAATCATGTTTCTTAAGTCATTCTTTTCTTCAGTCAGTTGGCTGATATGTCCCATTAGCTCAGTATTTTGTCTCAGTAGTCTTTCAGTTAATGAGCCACAAGAAGTACCTGGGGACATTAAGGTGGGCTAAAAGACAAAACAGCATAAGGTTACACGAGCACAAATGTTCACGAATAATGCAGATAAAATGTGAACTCACCGAGAACAACAGATTTCATGGAGAACCATGGCTTGTGCTGAGTCTTAAAAAATAACCAGGACTTCACCAGGGAGGAAAGAAGGGCATATTAAGTAGACACAACAGCAAGTGTAAAGGTACAAGGCTTGAGTGAGTGTGTTAGTTACCTTTAAGGAGTTACAGACATGCTTATTAAGACTAACTGTAAAGGCTGCTTTCATTAATCAGATGACAGACCTAGATGTAGTGAAGAGCAATGAAAGGCTTAAGGCTGGAGCATGCCATAAGCACAATTTATGTGGGACAAACAGTCCTTCGACAGTACTCTACAAAGTAAAATATATTAGAAAAGAAAGACTGTGTTGCCAAGCTGCGACATCAGGAAGTTATTGCCCATAGTCTAGGTGAGGAATGCTGAAGGCCGGAATGAAGGCAATGACCGAAGGCACAGGGACAGACATTAGGAGCCAGAGGGAACAGACCCTAGCGACTGCTTGGGTGTGCGCCTAAGAGCAAAGGAAAGTATCTGCGCTGACTTTCAACTATCCCGGCTGATACCATGACCAGAAATGCGGGATTAGGACTGGAAGGAGGAAAAGAAGACGATGCAGAGTCTGGTCTGTGCCTGTGAGGTTCCTAAAGAAGTCACCACGGGGTATGTTTCCCTAAGGGAAGGTGTGTGCAAATAACTGAAAATATAAACCTGGAACACAGGACAAAGGTCTAGACTAGAACCACAGTCCACAAGATAAACTACATAAGGGCAAGATCTTTATCAGATTTGTTCATCGTAGGCTCAGAACCCAATATAGTACCTGGCACGTACTGGTGCCCAATATAAGTATTTGTTCAATAATTAAGTCTACTGAGAATTCAGGCTTGGAATGAATGAGCTTTCACAGTAAGAGGACAACAATGGACGAGCATAGGAAGAAGAGGAACTCTTGAAGGTGAATGAGGAAAGAAATGGAAGAAATGAGAGAATATTAACACAAAAGGTAAGGGAAGAGGGTATTTTAAAAGGAAGAGGTCAAAAGAATCAAACGCTACAGAGAAGCCAAGAACTACAGGCACTGAGCAGACTCACAGTCAGCTGGGCACACTGGCAGCACCCGAGCCTGGTCTCAGCGAGGCTGCAGATAAGGCAGCCTACCCGCTGCGAGAACTCCGTCACGGAAGGAAGAGGCCACCATAATTTTTCAATACTGATAATACTGCTTCCCCTCAAACTTTCACTATCTTCTGTTGGGGTAAGGCCAACATTACTAATATTTTAAATAAATGAAATGATAAAAAACCCTTTTAAAAAATGCAGTGTCAGTATCAAACGATTCATGTAATTTCCATTACAGTTTTGTTCTCGATACTTTAAAAAGTGTTTTTAAAGCGTCTTACCTCTTCTCCTGGATGGCCAGTTAATTTTTGTAGTTGTAAAATAACTCTATCAATATTTTCCTGAACCCAAACAAAATCTTCATCATCCGCTGTTTCAAATTGTAGTCTTCAGAAAAGAAAAAAAGGGCAAAAAGTCAAAACATATCAACTCAAGGAGCAGTGTTCCTAACACAACAATACCGGTCAGGTGACACTACTTCACCTCTTTTTCCTCCTTTACATTAAGTGTTCTCTTTGCCTGAGTCAGGGTGTTATGAGAATTATTTTTGGGTATATGAGTTCTGTTAAAGATCACCTTCTATTGTAAACATGCATTAACTTTAAAATTTCACTAGCTACTAATGAGGGACAGACTCTGCCCAGCTTGCCTAAGAATGCCATTTCCAAAAGTTAGCCAGAAAATTCTAACCTATTGGAGGCTTTCTGGGCTAGATGCTGTAGTTTTGAAGCCACAACTGAAGTTTTTGTCTGATTATTTCCAATTCATGATTATAGCCAGTTCCTCCTCCATTCATTTCAATCATTTTAGGATAGTTTGATTCCTTTGTCTCTCCCATTTTCTGCTGTAGAACCCAATTTCTGGTTCGATCATTGGTTAAACTCCATGTGGTTGGCTAGAAATTTTGGACAGAAAAACGAAAATTGTACCACAAATAGCGCATCACATTCTTACGGGAACATAATTACTGTTTATATTCCAAATAAACTTTTATAGATTTTTAAATGATTGTACATCATTTAATCCAGTATCAAAATTATATGATCACAGGAATACAATATTCTTCTAAAAGATATTTTAAAACAAAACCTCAATTTACCTCATTAAGATTCTGATACAGAATTCTTCTGCTTTCTCGTTTTTCTTCTCGTTCCAGTTCTTGCTTCTGGAATTCCTGCATGATTCCTTGCAGCCGCTTTCCTTCCAGGTCCAGCTTATAGACCTGCTGCCTCCTCTCCTCCAGCTGGCGCTGCAGGTCTTCCACCTTGCACTGAAGAGCGTGCATTTTCTTCTGTCCCTCTGTGTTGGCCTCCTGCTCTGTCTGCAGTGTCTTTCTGTGAACCTGCCTATCCTTTTCCATTTGCTGTCTTGCTTGCAAAGAGTCCAGTTTATATTTCTCAGTCTCATTTAACAGTTCTACGATACGACTGTGTTTCTCCTCTAGCTGTTTTTGGAGCTCTCTAAGGAGGTCCTCTGAGGGTAAGGATGGCCGGGGCTGCCCACCATCATCGCTGCTCTGCAGCTGTGCGTGTAATTCCCGCTCCCGATCCAGGGTACTACTCATTTCCCGAATCCGAACTTTCTCGGACTCAAGCAGTACCTGAAGCTCTAAGGTGCGGCCTCGTTCTTCAGCTAGCTGGGCCTCGTGTAGTGCTCTTTGGGATTCTATCTTCTGTTGTGATTCATGCAGTTGCTGTTTCTGTTGTTCCAGAAGTTGACTCAGTTGGATATTTCTTTGTTTCTGACCCTCAAGTGAAACTTCAGATCCTTGTAGGAGAAAGTTGAATTTGAGAATTTGTTCATGTTAATATTAGTAAAAATACTTCATAAGTATACAATTGTGCCCTTGTGCTTTTGTTAATACTGAGTTGGTAGTATTTGGTAAAAGAACTGATGACCATTTTGTTAACTTATATCTTTAGTAGTTAGAGTGTAAAATTATTTGGGCAGCCAGTTGATGTTCATCAAAGAATATCAACAAAAGAGTTAAGCTAAATAACACTTTCTCTCCCAACATTAATCATATCTGGTTAAGGAATATGTAGCAGATTAATAATCTTTAAAAATAAAAGTATTTATCATATAATGTGATGAGAGTTCCTGAAACTCCTTGAATTTTCCCATGCATTACCACATAACTAAAAATAACTGGGCTTATGGAGAAGGCAGGGGGACAAACTACTCAAACCCTATAAACATCTGTGATGATAAAAAATATTGATAACTGAAGAAATAAAAGTCCGTGCTAGGTAGAAAGCTCACAATGCCTGGTGGCTACCATGGTGGATCCTGGAAAAAAAAAACAACCCAAATGTAGCAGAGCAGAAATTCTGCCTGGGCTTTCCAGGTGGCGCTAGTGGTAAAGGATCCGCCTGCCTGGGTCAGAAGATCGCTGGAGTAGGAAACGGCAACCCACTCCCGTATTCTTCCCAGGAAAATCGCAAGGACAGAGGAGCCTGGCAGGCTATTGCGGATGGGCTTGCGAACAGCTGGACACAACGGAGTCACTGCACACAGAGAAATTCTGGCTGCATAGCTGTTTTTTTAGCACAGAGCTAGCAAGTACTGGCCTTATGCAGACAGAAGGGCTCGAGGGGAACTCTGAAAAACGGCACTGCATGTAGCATGACCCGCTGTCAGCTGTGTGAGGCTGGGGTGTGCCTCTCTGGGAGAGGGCTTCACTGTAAGTTTTCATAACATACAGTAGCAAGGGCTCTTGCTCCCAGAAAAGTACCACTGCTCTCCTTTCCTAAGAGAAAACAGGAACTGAAACCACTTCTGGGCTAAAAAGATACAACTGCCGTGTTTATCAAATTGTATATATGCTAATTCAAATTCCTAAAACACATGCTGTAGCAGAAGAGTCTCTATGCACCTTGCGTGTAGAAGAAGAAAAAACGGATCATACCCTTAGCAATTTCTAGTAATACTTTAGATAACATTGTAAGAATACTCAATACACAGTAAACAATTTATTCCACCTGATAAAGAGTGTGAGGCAGACACTGTAGGAAGGGGAACGTCTCTCTCCTGTCACTGTGGTGTGGATTCTTCCACAGACATTTAAAGACACAGAAAACAGTACCTCAAGCTCTTCTTTGTCCCGCTCTTCACTGCGTCCCTGCTTGGCTCTCTCTTTCTCCAGAGCCCACTGGAGCTCTCTGGATTTCTTCTGTTCACTGGCTAATGTGTCATTAAGCAAGTGAACTTCATCTGTTTTATCTTTAACTTCCAACCTAAACGAGAGAGACAAATCAACTGTCATAAAAGTATTCTGACCAAGTATCTATTGAGAGAGAGAGAACAGCATCCACAGAAACGTGGTGCCATACTGTAAGTGAAGTGAAGTCGCTTGGTCGTGTCCGACTCTGTGCGGCCCCGTGGACTGTGCCCGCCAGGCCCCTCCATCCATGGGATTTTCCAGGCAAAGGTACTGGAGTGGGGTGCCATTGCCTTCTCCATATTATAAACTAATAGAAAAACATATACCATATCAAGATTCAAGATTTTTCACTGTGGTTCATTTCCAATTAACTGTTTCTAGTAATACAACTATTAGTTATTATTTATCATTGTAAACAATTTAATGTTTGGAATGGAATAAGGATTTCCATTAACTTTTACTGAACATAATAATCATTATTGTGTGTGTGAAAACGTTCAAAATAATGACTATACTTATAATGTGCCCGTGGCAAGCAGAATATCACAGTATTTACATCAACAAATTTATCCTTCTTAAAAGCATTATCTTTCTAAAATTTTGCATATTTTACCTAACTAGACCATGAATTCCATTGAGATCATAAATATCATTTCACATTACTTGATGGTAAAATGAAGATCAAATTTATGTATCTTATACAACAACCAGTCTCAAACAGAACTGAAGCCATGAGAGAATATGTCAATACCTAATCCCCAGTTTATCATTTAGAAAAATCTGTAGTGTTTCCTTTTCATTGTAGTTTTTTGTATAAATAACAGCTTCATGGTATTTAAACATAATATATAATGTCATATTTTGTAAGATCTGCACAGTGTCTGTGACAAAATTATTCCAAGTCCTTCAGTAATAATGAAGTCCTTCACTAATAATGGCTTCCCTGGTGGCTCAGATGGTAAAGCGTCTGCCTGCAATGCAGGAGACCCGAGTAATGGCAGCCCAGGGAAATGGCACCCCACTCCGGTACTCTTGCCTGGGGAATCCCACGGACAGAGGAGCCTAGTCGGCTACAGTCCATGGGGTTGCAAAGAGTCGGACACGACGGAGAGCTTCACTCCTCGCTAATAATACGGGTGTGTATCAGGAAGTCTGGCGCACCTGAACGCCTCTAATTCCTTGAGGTGCTTATGCTGCGCCTTCAGTGTTGTTTCCAGTTCCAGTTTAGTCTGTGCGAGCTCACTTTTCAGTTCAGCAACCACCATTTTCTCAGAGCTCAGCTGCTCCTGCAGCTCCGCTGCCCTGTCTTTCACACTGCCGAGCTCCACCTGCATCTCCAGCATCTGAGACTGCTTCTGCTGCATATTACAGTCGAAGAGATCTACAAGAAAAAATGTCAGTATTTAGAATATGATCTAGCAACTGGTACTTCATTTATAAATATTCTGTTGACAATAACAGACGTGTTATTTAGGAGATTGCTACAAAGCAAATGTGAAATGATTATAGCCTGTGAAGTTAGCAGTTTATATAAATATATGAATATGCAGATTTTTCCTCAGAGTGCTAAATCCTCAAGATTTCAGAACTATGAACATATACGGATGATAAAAGTTTAACAGAATTCATTACTGGATACAAGAAATGAAATAAACAAAAACACTTAATACCATAAATAGGAACTTGTATCTGTTCATTCAGAATTTCGATAGCTCACACAAAAAAATTCCATGTTTCTGACAGCCAAGGTACTGGGACTCCGACTATAGTTCAGCCCTCCTCCACAGCATTCCCTAGGAACTTCATTATAACAGAAGAGGGGAGTCCGAAGGCCAACCTGGATCATGGTTTCGTCTTTAAAAACAGACCAAATCCCTGCTACATGTGCATTGCAAGAAAACATAGTAAAATATTTAAAACTCCAAGTGGAAAAAAGGTAATGAAATATTTACCAGGATCCATCTTTATAAAAAATATAAACCTATGTACATATGCACAATGAAAAGGTCTGAAGACATATTCCCTGGGTGTTAACAGTCATTTATTTTAGGACTTAGGAGATTCCAGGGTGATTTTTACTCTGATCTTTGTTTCTCTGCTCTACATGAATGTATTTCTATTTGTGTTTGGCTGTGCTGGGTCTCTGTTGCTGCGTGGCCCTTTTCTCTAGATGTGGTGCTCAGGTTTCCCATTGCTGTGGCTTCTCCTGTTGCAGAGCATGGTCTCTAGGCTCGGGGGCTTCAGTCACCGTGCTCCCAGGTTCCAGAGCACACAGGCTTAGCTGCTATAAGGCCCGTGGGCCTTCCTGGACCAGGGATCAAACCTGCGTTCCCTGCACTGGCAGGCCAATTTCTAACCACTGAGCCAGGGGAAGGCCTACCAGAAGCGTATGTTTAACTTAAAACAATTTTATCAAAGCCCAGCACTTCCTATTAGAAGTCATGTTACTGGTGTCAGGAGAGAGGAATAACACTGACTTTAGACTATTCATGTTAATTTAAGCTTTTGAAACTATTTCTTAGGGATTAGAGTCTCAGGATTTATATATATAAATACATATATATATGACAGTAACTAGGCCTTCAATGGGGTTCTATTTATTTAAATGAAGTAATAGCAATAAGTTCTCTAAAAATAATCTTCAATTAATCCTATGTCTAAACATAAGGAATATATTTAATCTGTGGCCTTATTACACCTATTTTATCTAAAATATTTTAAGATATTTAAGTTCTTCAGCTTTTCGATGACAAATGTGAGACTGATATAAATTTCAAATAGGTAAAAGTACAGGTGTTTCTACCTTTATATTAAACCAAAATGAAAACAAAGATATGTATTCTCACTACATATGATGAAAATTCAGGTTTCACTTTAATTTCTAATGATTTTGAGAGAAATCAGCTCTAATGAACAGACACCCCTCTTGAAAGGTGAAGAAAAGATCTGAACAAGCATATCACAATAGCACAAATCCAGCTAGCCAATAATTGTATGACAAACTTAGAGAAATGTAAATTAAAACCATCACAGCAATCCACTGCATGCCCACTAGACGGGCAAGCAATCAAGGGCTGACCTCGTCAACTTTTGGCAAAAATGTAAAGCGACAGAACTTTCTAGAACTATACTGCTAGAAAGTGCACAAATTGATACGACCGTGTTGGTAAAGAGTTTGGCATTATCTAATAAATTTGAAGATATACATTCTATGACCTAGCAATATATGTATCCAGAAGATTCATGCAAGATTGATTCAGAAACACAGCATAACAATGTGAAGAACAGTATTGAATTTAATAGCCAGAAAGCAGAAATAACCTCAGTGTTTAACCACAGAATATATAAATTGATATAAATTGTGAAGTAGTCACACAAGGAAATTCTGTATAGTAACAAAAATGAAGTAGAGATAAATGTTAACTCAGAAGAATGTTACAGAGAGGTGAAACAGGTAAGACACAAAATATATCAGAGTGATAAAAAGTTTAAGAGCAGGAAATACTTTAAACTTATGTGGTTTAGGAATGTATAAAAAGGTAGTTAAAAAGTCAGGATAATGGTTACCTCTAGAGCACCACAGAGGAACATGTGTTCTCTCTCGCTACAGAGTAGCAGAAGCGGGCTTCTGGAATACTTGATAAGGGTGAGGTTTCCACAGGAACTCATTTCATAGTGTTTATTTTGTATATTTTTGCATTTTGTACTTTTCTATATATATGTTACAGTTTGCACATACAAAAAAGGTATTAAAAAAGAAATGGTTACTTCCATTGAGGATTTCTTTTTCTTTTAGGTTTCCTCACATAAAGCTTCAGAACAAAGAAAGATAATGAGCTTAATAACTAAACAACCTGATCAAGGCAATGCCTGCTCATTTTAAATTAAAATTAAATATATCTGTTTATATGGGCTTCTCAGGTGGTTCAGTGGTAAAGAATCTGCCTGCCAATGCAGGAGATGTGACTTTGATCCCTGGGTTGGGAAAATCCCCTGGAGAAGGAAATGGCAACCCATCCCAATATTCTTGTCTGGAGAATCCCACGGACAGAGGAGGATGGTGGGTTATAGTATATGGGGTCGCAAAAGAGTTGGACAGCAACTAAATAAGAACAATCTGTTTGTATGTCAGGAAACTGTTGTCTCTTGGATTAAAGTATTCTGTAAGAGTTACCATCATTCTCTCTCCATACATAGCCAGCTGAAGTTAGTTTCAACTTCTGTAGAAGATAAAGGGCTTCTCTGTTGGCTCAGATGATAAAGAATCCTCCTGGAATGTGTAAGACTTGGATTTGATCCCTGCGTTGGGAAGACCCCCTGGAGAAAGGAATGGTTACCCACTCCAGTATTCTTGCCCGGAGAATCCCAAGGACAGAGGAGCCTGGAGGGCTACTGTCTGTGGGGTACAAAGAATTGGACACAACTGAGGAACTTTCACTCAGCCATAGGAGATAAAAGAAAAGTCCTCTGCTATTTTAAAGCACGTCCTTATCAGCCTGTTTGGCGCACATAGCATTTTTTCTCTTGTGACAGAGCAGTAACTCCCTCACTTCCACCACTGCCGTACATGCCAAGTCACTTAAATCATGTTTGACTCTTTGCAACCTCATGAACTGCAGCCCTCCAGGCTCCTCTGTCAAGGGGATTCTCCAGGCAAGAACACTGGAGTGGGCGGCCGTGCCCTCCTCCAGGGGACCTTCCCGACCCGGGGGTGGAACCTGAGTCTCTTAAGGCTGCTGCACTGGCAGGCAGGCTCTTTCCCTCTAGCATTCGCCACCACTACCCCCTCCCAATTTCAACAACTATCGCTTTTTTTTTTTTTAAGATGGAGCAATAAGCTTAGATGGCATAGCATAACTGAGCATTTTTTATCTCATTCCCAAAGCTGAGTATGAGTTTTTGCCTGGCTAGAAAACCCTAATGTAAACAAATATATTTCAATTCTAAAAAATATTTTAAGTATTATACATGTGTGTTATATATATCTTTTATACATATATCTTAAAACACACTGGAGACCTCTTTAATCCTGGAGTAATTAATGCAGATTAACATACTGATAGGAGAATGA
>SJYC01035573.1:0-12104 GCA_006408675.1 Madoqua kirkii
CACCTGAACGCCTCTAATTCCTTGAGGTGCTTATGCTGCGCCTTCAGTGTTGTTTCCAGTTCCAGTTTAGTCTGTGCGAGCTCACTTTTCAGTTCAGCAACCACCATTTTCTCAGAGCTCAGCTGCTCCTGCAGCTCCGCTGCCCTGTCTTTCACACTGCCGAGCTCCACCTGCATCTCCAGCATCTGAGACTGCTTCTGCTGCATATTACAGTCGAAGAGATCTACAAGAAAAAATGTCAGTATTTAGAATATGATCTAGCAACTGGTACTTCATTTATAAATATTCTGTTGACAATAACAGACGTGTTATTTAGGAGATTGCTACAAAGCAAATGTGAAATGATTATAGCCTGTGAAGTTAGCAGTTTATATAAATACATGAATATGCAGATTTTTCCTCAGAGTGCTAAATCCTCAAGATTTCAGAACTATGAACATATACGGATGATAAAAGTTTAACAGAATTCATTACTGGATACAAGAAATGAAATAAACAAAAACACTTAATACCATAAATAGGAACTTGTATCTGTTCATTCAGAATTTCGATAGCTCACACAAAAAAATTCCATGTTTCTGACAGCCAAGGTACTGGGGACTCCGACTATAGTTCAGCCCTCCTCCACAGCATTCCCTAGGAACTTCATTATAACAGAAGAGGGGAGTCCGAAGGCCAACCTGGATCATGGTTTCGTCTTTAAAAACAGACCAAATCCCTGCTACATGTGCATTGCAAGAAAACATAGTAAAATATTTAAAACTCCAAGTGGAAAAAAGGTAATGAAATATTTACCAGGATCCATCTTTATAAAAAATATAAACCTATGACATATGCACAATGAAAAGGTCTGAAGACATATTCCCTGAGTGTTAACAGTCATTTATTTTAGGACTTAGGAGATTCCAGGGTGATTTTTACTCTGATCTTTGTTTCTCTGCTCTACATGAATGTATTTCTATTTGTGTTTGGCTGTGCTGGGTCTCTGTTGCTGCGTGGCCCTTTTCTCTAGATGTGGTGCTCAGGTTTCCCATTGCTGTGGCTTCTCCTGTTGCAGAGCATGGTCTCTAGGCTCGGGGGCTTCAGTCACCGTGCTCCCAGGTTCCAGAGCACACAGGCTTAGCTGCTATAAGGCCCGTGGGCCTTCCTGGACCAGGGATCAAACCTGCGTTCCCTGCACTGGCAGGCCAATTTCTAACCACTGAGCCAGGGGAAGGCCTACCAGAAGCGTATGTTTAACTTAAAACAATTTTATCAAAGCCCAGCACTTCCTATTAGAAGTCATGTTACTGGTGTCAGGAGAGAGGAATAACACTGACTTTAGACTATTCATGTTAATTTAAGCTTTTGAAACTATTTCTTAGGGATTAGAGTCTCAGGATTTATATATATAAATACATATATATATGACAGTAACTAGGCCTTCAATGGGGTTCTATTTATTTAAATGAAGTAATAGCAATAAGTTCTCTAAAAATAATCTTCAATTAATCCTATGTCTAAACATAAGGAATATATTTAATCTGTGGCCTTATTACACCTATTTTATCTAAAATATTTTAAGATATTTAAGTTCTTCAGCTTTTCGATGACAAATGTGAGACTGATATAAATTTCAAAATAGGTAAAAGTACAGGTGTTTCTACCTTTATATTAAACCAAAATGAAAACAAAGATATGTATTCTCACTACATATGATGAAAATTCAGGTTTCACTTTAATTTCTAATGATTTTGAGAGAAATCAGCTCTAATGAACAGACACCCCTCTTGAAAGGTGAAGAAAAGATCTGAACAAGCATATCACAATAGCACAAATCCAGCTAGCCAATAATTGTATGACAAACTTAGAGAAATGTAAATTAAAACCATCACAGCAATCCACTGCATGCCCACTAGACGGGCAAGCAATCAAGGGCTGACCTCGTCAACTTTTGGCAAAAATGTGAAGCGACAGAACTTTCTAGAACTATACTGCTAGAAAGTGCACAAATTGATACGACCGTGTTGGTAAAGAGTTTGGCATTATCTAATAAATTTGAAGATATACATTCTATGACCTAGCAATATATGTATCCAGAAGATTCATGCAAGATTGATTCAGAAACACAGCATAACAATGTGAAGAACAGTATTGAATTTAATAGCCAGAAAGCAGAAATAACCTCAGTGTTTAACCACAGAATATATAAATTGATATAAATTGTGAAGTAGTCACACAAGGAAATTCTGTATAGTAACAAAAATGAAGTAGAGATAAATGTTAACTCAGAAGAATGTTACAGAGAGGTGAAACAGGTAAGACACAAAATATATCAGAGTGATAAAAAGTTTAAGAGCAGGAAATACTTTAAACTTATGTGGTTTAGGAATGTATAAAAAGGTAGTTAAAAAGTCAGGATAATGGTTACCTCTAGAGCACCACAGAGGAACATGTGTTCTCTCTCGCTACAGAGTAGCAGAAGCGGGCTTCTGGAATACTTGATAAGGGTGAGGTTTCCACAGGAACTCATTTCATAGTGTTTATTTTGTATATTTTTGCATTTTGTACTTTTCTATATATATGTTACAGTTTGCACATACAAAAAAGGTATTAAAAAAGAAATGGTTACTTCCATTGAGGATTTCTTTTTCTTTTAGGTTATCCTCACATAAAGCTTCAGAACAAAGAAAGATAATGAGCTTAATAACTAAACAACCTGATCAAGGCAATGCCTGCTCATTTTAAATTAAAATTAAATATATCTGTTTATATGGGCTTCTCAGGTGGTTCAGTGGTAAAGAATCTGCCTGCCAATGCAGGAGATGTGACTTTGATCCCTGGGTTGGGAAAATCCCCTGGAGAAGGAAATGGCAACCCATCCCAATATTCTTGTCTGGAGAATCCCACGGACAGAGGAGGATGGTGGGTTATAGTATATGGGGTCGCAAAAGAGTTGGACAGCAACTAAATAAGAACAATCTGTTTGTATGTCAGGAAACTGTTGTCTCTTGGATTAAAGTATTCTGTAAGAGTTACCATCATTCTCTCTCCATACATAGCCAGCTGAAGTTAGTTTCAACTTCTGTAGAAGATAAAGGGCTTCTCTGTTGGCTCAGATGATAAAGAATCCTCCTGGAATGTGTAAGACTTGGATTTGATCCCTGCGTTGGGAAGACCCCCTGGAGAAAGGAATGGTTACCCACTCCAGTATTCTTGCCCGGAGAATCCCAAGGACAGAGGAGCCTGGAGGGCTACTGTCTGTGGGGTACAAAGAATTGGACACAACTGAGGAACTTTCACTCAGCCATAGGAGATAAAAGAAAAGTCCTCTGCTATTTTAAAGCACGTCCTTATCAGCCTGTTTGGCGCACATAGCATTTTTTCTCTTGTGACAGAGCAGTAACTCCCTCACTTCCACCACTGCCGTACATGCCAAGTCACTTAAATCATGTTTGACTCTTTGCAACCTCATGAACTGCAGCCCTCCAGGCTCCTCTGTCAAGGGGATTCTCCAGGCAAGAACACTGGAGTGGGCGGCCGTGCCCTCCTCCAGGGGACCTTCCCGACCCGGGGGTGGAACCTGAGTCTCTTAAGGCTGCTGCACTGGCAGGCAGGCTCTTTCCCTCTAGCATTCGCCACCACTACCCCCTCCCAATTTCAACAACTATCGCTTTTTTTTTTTTTAAGATGGAGCAATAAGCTTAGATGGCATAGCATAACTGAGCATTTTTTATCTCATTCCCAAAGCTGAGTATGAGTTTTTGCCTGGCTAGAAAACCCTAATGTAAACAAATATATTTCAATTCTAAAAAATATTTTAAGTATTATACATGTGTGTTATATATATCTTTTATACATATATCTTAAAACACACTGGAGACCTCTTTAATCCCTGGAGTAATTAATGCAGATTAACATACTGATAGGAGAATGAGGAAAAAATGTGACTAAGAAGAAATGTGTTTTAACTGAATAACAACAAGGGAAACCAAATGAAACAGTTTCTTTCACCCATTTATGTCACCATATGAGCCTGTCCTATAGCATACCTTGGCTTGGCTGATCAATCTCTTGCTCTCTTTTCAGAGTCGTTTTCTTAATATTCATTTGAGCATGCAGTGCTTGAATTTCAGCTAACAAACTCCTTCTGTCTGCTTTTTGGAGGCATTCCATAGCTGCTTGATATTCAATACCCTGTTTAAAAAAAAAAGTCAAGAGGGCTGTAAAGACAATAACATTTAAAACCAGGAAGTCTGAAGAAGTATGACATGCTAAAATTTGGGGAAAATTTATTAATTTTTTCTTTCTGATCATTAGGATTTACTTTTCAAATTATTAGTCTTTGCATTTATTTCAAAAATCTTTAAACACACAATAAAATATGATGAGTAATATAATAAACACACGTGTACTTAGCCCAAGAAATAGCCCCTACACAGCTGAAGTCCCTCGGGTACAACTCCGTGAACACACCCTCCTCTGCACTATCTGCTCAAGAAACAACTAGGATCTAAGTCTGGTGTTACTTTCATGCACTCTGTAGAATACATTACGTACACACACACCCCCTAAAATATATATAGCTCTGTCTTACGAGTTTTAAAACTTTATATAAATGGCATCATACTGTATTCATTTTTGCATTTTTCACTGGATGCCCTGGTGAACCATCCTGGCTGACACACACAGCTCTACTTCACACTATTTCAATGTCATATAGTACTGCCTGGTATGAATAATACAGCACATTTTATTTGAGCATCTTTTCATGTATTTACTGGATACTCTTTTCTTTCTTTCATGAGCATATACTTTAACACCTGTCCATTTTTCCACTGACTGTTCTATTTTCATTAGGTATTTGGTTTGCAGATTTCTTTTCTTGTGATATTTCTGTCTGGTTTTAGAGTTAGAGCAATACTGGCCTCATGGAATGAGCTGGCAAGTGTTTCCTTCTTTATTTTGCCAGAGTTTGTGAAGAACTAGTATTACTTCTTTCAACATTTGGGAGAATTCACTTGGGAAGCCATCTAATCCTGAGCCCTACTTTGTGAAAAGTTTTAAAACTATGAATTTAACACTTTGTTATAGGTCTACTCAGATTCTCTACTTTTTCATTAATTTTAGTAGTACTTATACTTTTAGGAATTTGTCCATTTGATGCTACTGTAAATAATTATGTTTAAAATTACATCTGGGACTTCCCTGGTGTCCCATGTTTAAGATTCTGCACTCCACTGCGGAGGTGCAGGGTTGATCCGAGGTGTGCCTGTGTGCTTAGTGCTCAGTTGGGTCCAGCTGACTCTCTGCGACCCTCTGGACTGTAGCCCACCTGGTCCTCTGTCCACGGGATTTTTCAGACAAGACTAGTGCGGTGAGTGGTGCTTTCCTTCTCCAGGGGTGTCTTCCCGATGCAGGGGTCAAACCCCCGTCCCGTTGTCTCCTGTACTGCAGGATTCGTCACCTGCTGAGCCACTGGGGAAGCCCTTGATCCCTGGTGGGGGAACTAAGATTCCACAATCCTCATGTTGTGGCCAAAACTTAAAGGGTGTTTTACCATTTTCTTTAACTTAGTCTCCAGAAAACCTTCTATTTTATTTACCTTTCAAAGAGTCAACTTTTAGCTTTTCATCCTCTCTACTATACCAGTGTATCCATTTCATTAATTTCCTTTTTTCTTTATTACAGCTGAGCCTCATTATTTGAGGATTACATATTTAAGAATTTGTCTACTCATGAAAATTTATCTGTGACCCTAAATTCAATACTTGTGATGCTCTTAACAGTCATTCTCAAACATGTGCATAGAGTGGCAAGAAATTTAAATTGCCACATTCACATGTTTCTAGTGGAAATTGAGCAAGGTGATATTTTGCCATCTTTTATTTCTTATACTGTAAACAAGCGTCCTTTCTGTCATCCATTTAGTGCTGTATTTTTGGATACATCTGTGCTTTTTATTGATGATTTTACTGTTTAAAATGGTCTCCAAGCACAGACATGAAGTATTGTCCAGCACAACAAGGCTGAAAGATACGTTACAGAGAAAATGCATGTGTTAGAAAAGTTTTGTTTAGGTTTAAGTTACAGTGCAGCTGACCATGAGTTCAATGTTAATGATTCAACAATACATAATCAATAGGGTGTCTTTAAACAGAAATGCACATAAAACAAGATTATATACTGACTGCTTGACAAAAATGTCACCGCCAGGGACTCTTAGGCATTCTCCTGCTGGCAATGGCTCAACAGTCACAACAGCTTTACCAATCTTACTACTGCAAATAAAGAGAACTGATCGTATTTTATTCTTTCTGTTTTCTCTAGACTTATTTTGTTTCTCTTTTTCTAACTTCCCGATTGGCTGATTAACTCATTAATTTTTAGTCCTGCTTATTTTCTAACATAAGAGAAAATATCTGTAGTAATACTTTTCATCCTAAATATTCTTAGTGGCTACTGTTAAAATTTTAACCTTAAGCTTTACTTTAAAATTAATAAATAACTCATTTTCTATAAATAACTATAAGTATTTCTAATAAATAATTAATAAAAAACTCATTTTCTCATTACTATTAAAAAGCATTCTTTGTTTTAAAGTTTTTCTTACAGTCTCATTTTGATACCTGTTCTTGTATTCTCTGTTCCAAACAGTTTAATAATTCAACCGCATCTCCTGTACTTCGAGCCGTCAACTCAGTCTGAAACGCGGCTAGTAAAACACTGCGCTCCTTTAAGAAAACCTGCTGAAGAGCAAGCAGCAGTTCACCTCGCCAGTCGGAGGAGCTCTCATGAGGTTGAGAACTATCATAAACCTAGCAGAGTGCAAAAACAGAAAATTAGTTTTCAAATACACTAAGAACCGTTCTAGAAATGACATCTGTCTGCTAACCAAAATCAACACTGGAAGTCTAAGAGGATACAAATTTACTTTCAAGTGTGCAACTTGGAGCATTTAAACAATACATAGAAATTTACGTGAAAAACATCATAAAAGACAACAATTTGGCAAACAAGGCGCCTTAGTATTGATAAAAGTCATATAAGGCCACTTAGATGCACAGCAGTCTTTGAGTACCTTGGCTTCTCTTTGCACTTGCATTTTGGTGATTAAATCCTTAAGAGATGAGATTGTACCGAGGTAAGCTCTTCTCTCTTCCAGCCACGACTCTGGCGTCTGCTGAGCAGAATGGTCTTCTCCATCACTACAGGGAGACTCGGTGAGCGAGAGCACCTGCATGCCTTCATTATGGACAGCTCTCAGCAGTCCCTAGAAGCCACAACACAAAAGCCAGAGTTAAGACATTTTCAAAAACTGTCAAGTCGGATAGGAAAAGAGGAATCCCAGTTAGACAGATTTAGAAAAGCCACTGCAGAAAGGAAACGCCAGCCTCCATCACCAGGCGCTTTCTTCCTACGGAGGGGCACACCGAGCCCAGAAGACTGCCTATGCGCTTAAGTGGCGCTCATCTCCCAGGTTCTTTCTATTTATCTAACGTGGTCTTCTTGGATTTATATCAGGCACTAATCTGACCAAAAGAAATATGTAGAAGATAGGCTCTAGACTTTGAGATTGCTTTAATAATTTGGCAAACAAAAATATTAGGAACGGAAAGTTTTAAAAATCTTTATACAATTAAATATACTCTAATTATCTGTAAAATACAGAAATAAAACTAAATACAGCTGCAAGTTTCCTTCCAGCTATGAAATTCTCTCTTCAGAGAGATCTTAATATAGTAAGATCTTCTATACTAACTTCTAATTGAACTATTATGTTCAACATAGAAACTACACTCACTAAGTTTTACTCAAAGATGGCTGTCTTTTAATACCTTTATTTTCTTTGGAAATGAATCTCCTGAACTTTCACCTTCTTCTCCTTGGCCTTCCGACGCCGTGTCAAATCCTTGACTTTGTGAAAGATAAATTCCCTGACCCCAGTCTGATCCAGAATCTAAAATAAAGAAAATCACTGACTATTAAAGAGAAACAAACTCTTTTTAATTAAGTACTATAAAAATTCCAGAAGCTTATATAACTTACCACTGGAACATATTTCTCTAGTTTGGTAAGCATCAGCATGTGTTAACTCAGGAACTGAGGAGCCCTAATCAGAGAAAACAAAGAAATAAAACACTTTTCGCTTTATTAAAAAAAAAGGTCCAGTGAACATTTTACTTTTTTTGTAATGCTGTCAAACAAACAAATATGTCACACCTTTCACAATAAATAAAACTATCCATGGTTTACAGTAAGGCTTTAATTTTTTTCTTCAGGGTATTACCATAATAAGAGACATTAATAAATTAAGGAATGATAACATCAGGTTCTAAATCTGCATAGGAGCTTTGTGGGACATTACTATTTGACTGTACACAAAACAAAGATTTTAAATTGTAGTTTTACTATAAGGAAGAAACTGCCCCCAAATCTGTCTCTTAACAACATAACATTTTGGGGAAAAACCAAAAATAAGCCCAACCATAGAATGCTGAAAAAATACACTGTGAAGACCAAATACCTCTTTAGACCTCAGGCACTGGATCACCGCCTTCAAGGTACTACACTCCTCTGTCAGTAACTGGATAGCGACATAGTGATCCCTCTTTAGGGTTTCAGCTTCTGAAATGTGTCTGGATTCCATATCCAGGATTTCGGCAGCATGTAGTTCTTGCATCTGCTCAATCTTTTCAGTAAACTGATTAATTATTTCAGTGACTTCTTCTGATGAACATTCCCTCTGTAAGTCGATCTGGATTCCCGCATTTCTAACAAGAACTGGTGGAGTCTGATTGCTGCTGCTGACCTTGAGGGTCCCATCTGTCTGGGATGCGGAGCTCTGACCCACTTTTATAGGAAGTGGCTCTAATGTGCGGACCTTTCTGTCTTCTTGTACCTCATCTTCTCTTTCTGAGAAGCAGGATAATTTTGCTTCTGCCTTTTTGAGTTGATCCCTAACTTGGCTTAAATCTTTCTGGAGAAATTCCGTATATGTCTCTTTTACCTAAAACATAAACAACAGTTTAGAACATTCAGGTAAAAATATCACATGTAGAATTTAGGGTTGAGAGTATAATTCATGTTAATATGCTCATTTTCCACAGAATAACAGGGAAAACATTTCAGAAACAGAGTTTTCATACACACTTGCATATATGTAGAGTCACAGATTAACACAGAAGTAAAATCATTTTTTTGGACTCTATTTTTGGTTCTCAGGGGTTAACATCCATCTTTCTCCTTTTTCATTAACTAGACTAGAAGATTAAAAGCATCCCCCTTTTAAGAGACTAAAAGATTAAAAGAGATTCCAAGTAAAACCAACCAAGAAAGATGAGCGCAATGAAATTTATAATAACTTTTCATCAAATTTATGAAAGATTTTTTAATCCTAGCTGTTAAGTTATAGATCTGGGATTGTTTTCATATTGAGAGAATATACACTTTGAAATGAAACAGGTAGAAATAGGAGCTATGTTATTAATTTTACCAGAAGCTCTTCCTGAAGTTTTTCTGCCTTCTCTTTGTAACTGGCAAGTTCTTCTTTGGTAGCTGCTGACTCTGCTCTAAGAGTCTCAAGCTGACCCCAAAATCCATTTTCTTCATTGGTATGAAACAGCTCAGCAGTTGTCTGAATGGGAGTGGAAAACACAAACACGTCATTTTCAAAAAACAAAGCCAAATTCAAGGTACTTGAATATTTCAATAAAGCTTTTTCAGGAATAACTGCCTATCAGATTAAAGGGGTTAAAATGACCCATGTTCTTTCAACAAACAGGGAAACTCTTCAGAACCATCATTTTATATTCTTGAGTCAATACACACACACACACACACACACACACACACACACACACACACACACACAGAGAATGATTTTTCTGGGAATGAAAGGTAAATAAATCATATCAATTGAATATATCCTAAAAAATTTTATAATTAATGAAACAGTTTCAGCTACCTATTCAAAAATTTTTCATATCATATCACTCTCCTCAAAAGATATGAGGTGGTTTACTAAGATATTTCTTAGATATTAAGAAATAATAAAATATTACTAAGATATTTTAATCATATGGAAAGTTACATTACTATTTTAAATATTATTTACAGTAATTTATATAGTTTCAGTTAGCTAGAAGGAAAAAGCCTAGTAAATGCAAAGAATTACTACTCTTTGACAAATAAATATTCATAGGAACCTAATATATCAGTTAATTTCTAGTGTTCAGATAAGACTGCACATTACTCAAAATTACAAATATATAATGTGAGAATCTGAAAATTAAAGTCCTTCCACATCTGTCCTATGCTAAGAAATACCTACGCTTTCAGAACTTTACATAAACAGACTTTCAGAGAAGGATGAAATCTAACAGAGGTATGTATAGAATCTGTAAAAGCAAATGATTTATCACTCATACGTTAATGCACTCGCTGCTGCTAAATCACTTCAGTCGTGTCCGACTCTGCGACCCCAGAAACGGCAGCCCACCAGGCTCCCCAGTCCCTGGGATTCTCCAGGCAAGAACACTGGAGTGGAACACTAATATATTCTGATATTTTTCACTGTGTCAAAGGAATGCTAACACTTAACATGCATATCAGAAGAAAGAGGGAAAAAATCCATACAAGTTCCAGAGGACATGTGCTATACTTAACATTTCTACGTCTCTTGGGACTGCTCTACTTACGACTGCTCATAATGACTATGGCAGTAAAATAAATACTGTGATTTTAAAACTACACAAAATACAGTCTGTATCCATTATTCTAGTGATAATAATACGACCATACAGAATGGTAATTTTTTAAAAAAATAAAAACCCTTTATATATGGAATTGCTAGATATAAAAAACATTGTATGAATTTAATAAGTTAGCAGTAAGTTTAAGGAAAAGGGAAAAGAGTTTCTTAAGGCATTTAAGTGAAGAAGATAAAATACAAGCTAACCTCGAGAACTTCAAAGTCTCCTGGAGGGCTCCCTTCCCTTCCTTTGCCTCCCTGTTCTGCCTCACCGTCCTCCAACAGCTTCTGCAGTTCTAGTAGCTTCTTTTCTTTTTCCAGAGCATTTTTTTCTGCAATTTTATCTGTTCTTTTTCTAAAATCAAACTAGTCTGCATTTCAACCACCTGGCTTTCTAATTCTGATATTCTCAAGGTCAGTGCTGACACATTTGACTCCATTTCATTTTCTGTTAGTTGAGTCAAATTCTGTATATTTGTTCTTTCAGGTTCTGATGAAGTTGATTGTTTATCTTGCCAGAATTTTGCATATTCTTTGACTGCTTCAAGTTGGACTTGACTCACAAGAGCAGCAGCAACTTTTTCCTCAAGTATATTCTGTAGGTTTGCAATCCTCTTTCTCAGCACTTCTTTTTCAGCCTGGCCTTGCTCCTGCATGTCCCTCATCTGCTTGTGGCACTGGGAAAGCGCTAAGTCCTGTGCGCTCACAGTGCTCTCGAGCTGTAGCACCTTTGTTTCCAAGCTGCTCATGGAAACTCTGCTGTTTTCTTCAAAACAGCTGAGGTGAGTCTGATTTTCTAGGGGCTGAAGAGCATCCTCAGGAAAGACTACCTCTAGTCCTGGTTTGTTTTTCTTCAGGTCATCTATAGCCACGTTAGCACTTTTCTCTGGTATGCTATGGATTTTTCCAATATTTTCTCGTTCTCTCTTTAAGTTGTATAATTCTTCTGTTAGTTGGTTCATTTTTAAATTGGTTTCTTTAAGTGCATTTTTCGTCAAGGCCATTTCTTCATTAGTGTTTTCTACTTGCTGTTCCAAAGCCAGTTTTTCAGCTGTTACCATATCCAACTGATGTTTTAAACTATCTGCTTCTTCTGGGAGAGAATTAGCAACTACTGATGTCTTCTGTTCAATATTTGCCAATTCCTGTTGAAGTTTTTCAATCACTTCATTCAGCTGCTCGATTTCTTCTTCTCTATTTTTCTTCACACATTCTTGATCACTCAACAAACATTCTATCTGGGTTTCAAGATCCCTTATAAGTTCATTTTTTTCTTCAATAACCTATCAGTTAACAAAAAACCAACATATATAATAACTATGTATTTATATTTGGGGAATTTTATTTTATTAAGGCAATATCTTAAAGTATT
>SJYC01035574.1:0-47360 GCA_006408675.1 Madoqua kirkii
GAGACTATGAAACATCAAAAATGTTTGACAATATTAGGAATGGATACAAATACACATAGCTTGTTAAACTAATATGTCTTAATAAATTAAAATTAATGGATAAAAGAGAATTAGGTTTTAGTTGGTTTTTACATTCAAAAAGAAACTGAAAAATAACTATTTTGCCCTTTAAAATTCTAGCTTAACCACTATGAAAAACAGTATGGAGGTTCCTTAAAAAAAGGAAAACAGAACTACTATATCATCTGGCAATTCTATTCCTGGGCATATATCTAGAAAAGGCAAGAAGTCTAATTTGAAAAGATACACACACCCCAATGTTCACGGCAACACCAATTACTATACATAAAAAAGATAAGCGTGAAAGTTTCGCTGTATAAGCAGGGAACTCTGTTTAATATCTTGTAATAACTTATGATGGAAAATAATCTGGAGAAAACTGGATCCATTTGCTGTACACCTGAAATTAACACCATAATGTAAATCAACTACTTCAATAAAAATAAAATTCTCATTTAAATAGTTTCATATCGTAATTTGTAATTAGCGTACCTTGTTATCTGTCGTCATTTTAAGTTGATGCTGAAGTTTCATAATTTGCTCATTCAATCGGTCAATTTCTACTTCTTTTTCTTGCATTATTTGAGCAAATTTCCCAAACAGTACATGTTGATCCGGATTAGAGATAGCATCAGATTCCTTTATGATAAATCCCAGTTTCTCCATTTCATCCTAGGAACAAAGATAACCATCCCAGTTGACAGAGCATTACATGTGATCTTTAGACTATTCTGTCAATTAACTCTTACCAAGCTACAGCACCCAAAATGTTCAAAGCTACTATATAATTATTATAAATCAATAAATCTTAAAATGTTTTGATAAAGGTCTCCAAAATTTTTCATATCTGATGAATTCAAACATTTATGTTGGGTTGAAGATAAACTCTATGTAAATCCATTTGCAGCTATTCCTGTTAAGCATTATGTAGCAGCTCGATTTAGCAAATGCTTAATATACAATATACAAGACAAAAAAACAATGAATTATTTAGAGACAAAGTTTCCCTTGAGCAATTACCTTAAATAATTTGTTTTCTTGTTCAAGTTCTTGTAGGCGGGTAGTAGATTCCTTTTTCTGTATTTCTAACTGCATATGTAGTTGCTGGACTTCTTCATTCTTATTTTCCAGTTCTTCTCTGAACTGTTCTAACTGCTCTTCTAAGTTTGTGATCTTTGATACCAAAGTTATCAAAGGGAAAGAGAAAAACAACTGATCACATAGATGTTTATTTGTCAAGAGAGAATGAAGGGTGCTGGACTAAGCTCTACAGGATGCATGCTTAGAACAGGTGAGCCATGAAAACAAAGGAAAGGGGTTTCTCTAAGCCAGATATAACTGCGTGGTTTCCAGACATTTCCAGACTAAACATTTTAAAACTATCCTTCCTTCAGAGGAAGGCTACAAGGAGCCATTTCCTACCAAATATTATCTTCTCAAAAAGCATAAAAGAGTCATGAGAGGAAGGGAAAGAATCCACATTTTAAATCTTATTTTATGTTAAATTAACTGCTATCAAAAAAGCTCAAGAAAGCTGTAGAATTAAGTCAGTTATTTTAGCCACCAAGTGAGACTAACTCAATTTAGTCCATATTAATACTTAAGGTTTGGCAGCCACATGCCTTATTTGGGCAGAAGGAAGCAGAGGCAGACTCTAAGACCAAGAGAATACTTAGGTCTGACATACAGAAACTTACAGAGTAAGTTAGTAACATCATTTTGGGAGAAAACTAGAGTGTTCCCATGCGTAAGACAACTGAAATTCAGCTCTGAGCGCAGATTACCACTATTGGTAAAGCAACTGCTCTTTGATAGCTATATAGAGATTAAAACTAATGGTGCATAGTAAGAGCTAATTATATTTTAAAAATTGGGCTTGCTTGAGGACAGGAAGAGTTGTTTACCTCAATGCTTTGCAAGTTCTTAGTACATTTTTAATGAATGGATTTTCACATGTTTATATATCTAATGATCAAAACTGCTGATTAAGAACAACCTAAGATATAAAGGCAGCATTTAATGGCAGGTGGCCCAGAGAATACTTATAAATCATTCATCAAATTAGAACTTGAAAGGGGGAACATTCTGATTACACCCCAACATGTAGATAGATGGAGGAGGAAATCGCAATCACGCCAGGATTCTTGCCTGGAGAATTCCATGGACAGAGGAGCCTGTAAGGCTACAGTTCATGGGGTAACAAAGGGTCAGACACCACGACAGAGTGACTGAGTAAAGCAGTCAGAATTACATCTTAGCATTAGCAAAGCAAAGACCTTCAAAATCATTTAACCTAATATTTCTGTAACAGAAATCATATTTATATTAGTAATAAATAGCCATCATTTATAGCTTCCCCGATGGCTCAGGTGGTAAAGAATCTGCCTGCAATGCAGGAGACTCAGGTTCGATTCCTAGGCCGAGAAGATCCTCTGAAGAAAAGAATGGAAACCCACTCCATATTCTTGCCTGGAGAATTCCATGGACAGAGGACCCTGGCAGGCTATAGCCCGTGGGGTTGCAACGAGTCGGATGTGACCGAGCAACTAATGCTTGCAGGCCATTTACTGTTAAGACACTGCATGATATGCTTTATATGTATTATTTTTTAAAAACCCTGTGATGACTTTATACATCTTTACTAGGATTATCTCCATTTCAGAGATGAGGAAGGGAGTCACTGAGGCAGGAGTCCCTTGTTCTGCAGTCACAAGTCTAGTATGTGGAAGTCACTTTTGAACCTCAGGAGTTTACCTCTGGAACCTGACATTCTTAACTATTATTCATCCTACTTCTAATAACTAATGTCTAAGACTTATATTTAAATAATTTTCTTTAATACTGGTATTAAACTCAGTAATAACACCTGAAATATAGTTATTAGTTGCACACATATAATTATCAGGTTAGTCTCCTGAAAACTGTGATGACTGTATCTTCTTCAAAGTTACCTAATAGATGGCATTTACACTTCTTCTATCTTCTATGACTACTTTTGGTGACAAGTATTATTTCAACACATACATAGATATTTAAGCTCAAAATTGCTGCCCTTGCCTGTCTCACCTCATACTCATTTTCTTTTTTGATGAAAGAGTTCACGGGCAAATCCTTAGCCTTAACATTCCAAGTGTAGTCCGGGAGGAGAACTAGCATCACATGGGAACATGTCTGAAGCACAGATTCCCAAGCCTCACCCCGGGCCTACTGAGTCAGAGTCTTCACTTTAAATGATCCCTAAGGGGATTCACAGCGCATTCAAGTTTCAGAAGCACTCATCTAAAGCACTAACATTCCCATCATGAGCAGCTGAACTTCAGGCATCAAAACGGAGACTTCAATTCCCAAAGTGACACTGTGAGGCATTCTTTCCTCTTCTCAGGCAGACTTCAGTTTTGGTCCCTGGCTGTCTTATTACTGAGGCTATGATAACCAAGAACCAGAAAAATACTATTAAGGTTTAAAAATAGAATGGCAGCTTTTTGGTTTAACCTTGTTTAATTTAGCTACCAAATGATATCTAGATTGTCTGGATTAATTGGCACCTATTTGTGTTTTAATAATTTTTTTCTTTCAAATGTGTACACACACACACACACGGGCTACACACCCACGCACGCGCTTCCCAAGTGGCACTAGCAGTAAAGAACCCTCCTGCCAATGCAAGAGACAAAAGAGACACAGGCTAGACCCTGGTTCTGGAAGATCTCCTGCAGAAGGGCATGGCGACTCACTCCAGTATTCTTGCATGGAGAATCCTATGGACAGAGGAGCCTGGTGGGCTACAGTCCACAGGGTCACAAAAAGTCGGACATGACAAGCAACTTATTACAGTCCAGCACATACATACATACATATCCTAATTAGACACAGACTCCTTGAGATTGGTGCTGGTTTTACAATGGGACAGTGGTGCTCTGCACACGGCAATTCAACAAACACCGAATGGCTGTTTATGATAATTTCTCATCAGCTAGGCAAAACGTGCTCGGATGTTTTGGCAGTAAAGCATCACAAAGCTCCAGAATAGAAACTGAGGAGGAACTCTTGTTCAGCCACTTACTGTGCGACCGTGAGCAAGTTCTTTAACCTTTATTAAGATCTGGTCTACTGAAGAATAAAGTGGGCACACCAAAAGAACCTATCCTCAGGGAGAGCGTAAGGTTAAGGACTCAAGGCATTAATTAAAATACCGACCACGTTCTAGCACAGACCTCAACAAAGTTAACTAATATCATTTATTATTGTCATTTGTAAGTTAGATCTCACTGCTGCTGATGCTAAGTCGCTTTACTTAAAACCTATTCTATTGAAGGCATCTTTTTCTTAAATTCTTCTATTTCTCTCCACATTATTCTCCTTCTCTTATACAGCCTGAAACCCTTATCTTTTAAGGTTTTCCCTTCTTTCTTTCACTCGGCATTTCTAAATATTATAATAAACTTTAAAAAAGTTGTATACAAATTTAGGCTATGAGAGCAGTGGGAAGTATCTCAAATATAACAACACAGACATCCTACCTTTATACTGTCAGATATCTGAAAACATTTGTCTAGTACAGGAGAGAATGCTGAAGAAGTTATTTTCATTAAAAGATATGTTTCAATTTTACATCCCTGTCTTTCAGTCTCCAGTTACTGAGTGACTGGTTCTGATAGAACACTTGTCACTCACTGTTATTCAAAATTAGTAGACCAAGTTTGTTGTTTAGTCACTAACTTATGTCTTACTCTTTTGTGACCCCACAGACTGTCCCGTCAGGCTCCTCTGTCCACGGGATTTCCCAGGCAAGGATACTGGAGTAGATCAAGGTTAGCTGTTAGTTTAATTCTTTACTGATTCAACAAGTCTGGCTCTGTTTCATCTGTAAAAACTGGTAGCTAGCTGATACAAGCTCTCTAAGGTCTCTTGCAGTTCCAACAAATATAGTTCTAAGTAAGTAGGAGACAGTTATTGGATCCTTACTTTAAGAAATTAAGCAGTTAAGTAGTGTTAAATAAAATTCAAATGACAATATAAAATTTTACTACATTTAATCAATTATTTCTGCTTGTGACCATTTTTGGAGTCCCATCTTTTTAGAAAGCAGATCTATTTGACTTTTTAGTGTAAGAGAAATCTTTAAATGTTAATTTTTTCTGAAGCACACATCAATAAAAGTGATTATATGTCAACAAAAGTGTCCCCAGTCACTGACATAAAAGCCAAAAAATAAAATAAATAAGAATCTCTCAGATAAACATTAGTTAGTACTATGAGATAATGAGAAAATAATCATTTCCATTATTTATATAGATGACTTTTTTCTTCTCTAAACTACAAGTTCTCTGAGCTATAGTTTTAGGTGACATCTAAATCAATCTTCTTTTTTTTCAAAGTACTCATTAACATTTACAAACTGTCTACACTCAATAAATATACATCAAATGTTCTGAGAAAATTATATGGAAAGAGATGAAAATGTAATTGAAACTTTTGAAACATTTAAAATGATATGCTATAGCTAGATAGCAAGGTACGATACGCTAGAGAAAAACTGATGGGAGACAAAGGTTCAAATAATTAGGACTTGAAAATGATGGCTGTTTTAAAAGGCATCTTCTGGTTTTCTTGGGGTAGGGGGAAGGGAGGGAGCAGAAAAACATAAAAGAACTTTATAGAATTAAGAACATGTTTATTAGTACACTGTAAAAAGGCACTACTATCTCCCAGGGAAATATAACTTTAGAAAAAACAAACTCCACAGGAAAGCAGCAGCAATTCAAAGCCTATGACAAGGCCAGGAGGAAGATACTTCCTTGTGCCCCAACACTAGTCTCTCTCCTCTTGTCTTCATTTAATTCATACTTACCAAACTGGCCACCTTTTTGTCCTCAAAACTCCTTCCTCTGTCAAGACCACTTGCCCCTCTTCTTCATTCCAGTTTACTTGTTCAAATGTTTACTGTCTTCAACGGCAACTTAGGCAATGAGCTAAGAAACAGTCTATATACCTTGGCTTCACACCATAAACTCCATTCTAATCAAATTAAATTTTCTAAAGTCATTCAGCCCACATTTTGTCATTAAAAATAAACTTACCTCTCTTTCCTTTCTGTCTATGGCGTCTCGCTCTGCCTGCAACTGTATTTCTAGAGACAATTCTGCGTTAGTTTCTACAGCTCCAAAGCGTTTTCGGTCCTCTACCTTTAAATACATAAAAATTTTCTCAAAATTTCAGACATTAAATCCTAATTATCCATTTTAATTGGAGAGTAACAATTCTGTTTCTTGAATTAGAAGTAGTCTACATTAGTGAACAATCAAAAGTTACAACATTCACTCTCAAATGCACTTTATATAAATCAAGACAAGAATGCCTGACAATCTTAAAATTCATTTCTCAGGTAAAATGAAGGCTAACTCCTCATCTCCTCCACTCCCAAATTTCCTTATCCTCCTTTTCTTTAGCATAATAGGAACAGATCTCACTGCTTCTTAGTCTGGGGCATGGCATCAGGCTGAACTGGTGCCTACAGATTTTCACTTGGCTGTTATTTTAGAATCTTATTAATGCTTAAAAAGGGTAATTAAGTCTTCTGGCTTAATCTTTCTTAATCAAGACCCAGTATGCAAGGGATATTTGAAGAAAAGAATAAACAGAAATGGTTATGATGTAAATGAAGACATACAGATACATTATGCAATAATATCAACAGAGTCCTTAGTAATTTTTTATGTAAATAAACTGATATTCATGTAACTAAGTGTAATCTGTACTAAAACACTTGATAAAATTAACCCAGAGAAAATGTCACACCTTTTGAAAAGTGTCTGCACTAGCGAGTAAGGCTTGCTCCAGCTCTCTTACTCTGAACTCCAGTTTCTCAATTTCTTCATTCCGCTCCTGTATATCCCTCTGAAGCTGCTCCTTAGACAGCAAAAGCTCACTGCACTTGTCTGTTTTTTCTTTCAGATGATTTGTTAACTGCTCAACCTGGAAATATAATAAGCAAAAACGGTAATGTTAAAATATGTAAGGATGTTAGTAATAAATCTATCCTCCTTTCAAATATTTTTAGATACTATGCTTAATTTTATTTTTGATAAGGATGGCACTATCACCACCCCCAACTATATCAACATTTTCTGAGTTGATGCATCTAAGCAGCACTAGTTAAAGAGAAATAATACTGCTTTCACCAATTCTCCTAGCTAGGAGGAAAAAATAAATGCATTTTTGAATAATGTTGAACTGCAGGCTCTAATGGCACAACCACACTAAAACCTAATAAGAAAACAAGTTTACACAGTCCTTACATTCATATGTGAAAAAAAACTTCCATGGAGTATACTTTTCTTTCCACCAACCGTTTATCGACACATATAATAATACAATGGTTCTAAAATACCACAGGGACAGAAGGGAACTGGGGACCCTTTTCTAATACAGTTACTTGGAAAAAAGTAACTTTTCAGCCCACACATTCCACCAGCCTAGGAGAGGGATCAGGATGCCAGGCAGTGCAAGGGATCCATGTGTCCCAAAAAAGTGATTTGGGTAAGAAGCAGACAGAAGGATATAGGAAAGATCAATAAGAGAGCTTGTGAAATTAGTTCTGCTCAAATGAAGAGAGAAAGCTTATTTAAAAAAGAAATATGATGGTAAGAAACTCTACCTTATTTCAGTGAGATTCTTAGAGGAAATTATCTAAAAATGGCACTTCTTCCTTAAAACATTAAAAGAAATGCTAGCTTACCTACAATCTAAGGTTGAGAAAGGACAGTAATAAAGCCTGAGGAGAAGCTTGAACAATAAAAGGTGGACTAAGACTTGAAGTCAGGTTAAAGGAGAAGACAATAGAGCAGGTATAGCAAAATGGCACAGTGCACTGTTAACAGCTAGACGTTTCTGTTTTTGGTTTTTTGATCCTGAGAAAATCAGAAGCTGGAGAATCAGATCTGGCTAAAGAAGAAGAAAACAAATGGATCACAATGTTTTGGAAGAAAATCAAACATGTACTTTCTTGTTAGTTTCCTTAAGTTTTATGAATGAGGCAAATCACCCTTTTTAAATGTAAGGAAATAAACAGTAGGAAATGACTAAGTTTTTTTAAGTTCTAGAGCTTAAATATTCTTTTGAGGCTCAACAAACACACAAGTATTTTTCAAAATCTAGAATATGTCAGGAACACGACAAATGACTACAAACTCTGTGGGGATTGATAACTTTTCTACTGCTCCAGGAGATGACGCTTTTCTGCATCAGATTCCTTCTGTTTTTTTGTTTTTAAAGATCCCTTGTGTTAAATAAGACTTAGATAACATTTGATAGGTATTTTATATTTGTTATCTTTACCTTCTCATACTGAAGTAATATTTAAGTTTCTGATTTTGAAAACTGACATACAATAGAAAGAATTCAAGTTTTTTAAGATATAAATCTTATTTATACATAATATACAAATTAATGTATAGAAGACAATATCAATAAAAACATTACCTCTCTAGTCTGGTGTTCACTGATAGGCTGGAATCGAGGCACGACCTTAAGTTGTTGTTCTAGTTTCTGTATTTCCTGTTGGAATACATCTCTCTCGTGTTCTCTATCAACAGCTTGCTCCTAAAGTTTAATAATGATAGTAACTGAAGAAATAATATTTATTGACGCTATCATTTCCCTTACTTCCCTTTAATTGTAGGTACAGTTGTCTGTTTGAAGATGAACAATTGATGATCACAGAAATGCTCCAAACCAGAAAGGTTTAAAAAGTAACACTTGTTGCATGGCACACAGCGGCTACTAGTAAGGCTCCTATTGTATGATACATAACCTAGGGCTCTTCAGCAAAAATGCAAGCACTGAAATGTTACCTGAAGCACAACATTTTTTTAAATTCAAGTAATGTTAAATACAAAATGAAATTTAAATGGTCTCCTTAACATGAATTTACTTTTTTGGAACAAAGGAGGACTCCCAATATTTAAGCTATAGTAGAACAAATTCTGTTGTAGATATATTTTTTTCATTTTAATCTAGGTTTTTTTAAATACCTAAAATTACAAAGTGTGTTAGAACCTGATTCTCTGATCTGTGAAGATAACATAAGACTTAAATGAAACTCCAAAGAAGAAAATCCACATGAAATTAGAGATTTAACATCTTTTTTGGAAGACAGTAATGATAGCATGAAAACAGTTGCAGTTCTTTGCTTCCGGGGCACACTGTTACTTGCGTGTGTATGTTTTATGGGTGAAATGGTGGACAATTAGCTCTTAGGATCCTTACTTGCTCTGACTACTATTCAGAAAAAGACAAGGACAAGTTTCTTAACTATGATCTGGAAAGGCTAACTGGTAGGGCTTATTCATAATCTGTTTGTACTGCTTTTAATTCTGAAAACTGCATAATAAAAATTTTTAATTGAAATAATACTTCTGAATTAATTAGATGACACAGATAAAAATAGTAGAATTTAAGTCTTTTCATAATTTAAAATCCACAACATAGAATAGTAGCAAGTAGCATTCCAATGAAAAAGTTATTAAACTTAAAAATACTTACATCTAAAAATTTTCTCATTTTTTCTAACTGCTTTTCCAGTGCTTGGTTTTGCTGTCTTAAGTCCATGAGTTCAGCATTTTTCTCCTGTTCCAGTTCTATAAATCTACTGACTTGTTCTTCAACATCTATTTCTAGAGCTTTCACTTGTTTCTGAAGGTCATCACGCACTTTTTCAGCTTGACACTGTACCTCTAGTTTTTCTTTCATCAGTTTTTCTGTCTCCTGTAGTAATTCTGTTCATAAATGCAAAAATATACTACATTAAGTCACAATTAATGATGTTATGATAGGGAAATCATCCATAACTGTGTTCAGATTTTAACTTCATGAAATTAAGGGGCTGAGTTTCATTTCAAAAACATGTAAAAAAGGAAAATACTCTTTTGAAAATAGCAAAATAACATCTTCCGATATAAGTAAGCAAGCTAGCACCAATAAAATCATACAGAATTAACAAAAAAGAATTATGTCCTATCACTAAAAACAATAAAAGAACACAGCAAATGACCCCCTCAAAGTCCACTTTCACTACAAGGAAACGAGCAAAATCTAACCAAACTCAAGCACAGAAATAACTCACCTCAGGCGAAAATCTATTCATTCTAAACCTGTAAAGTCATTTTTATATGCATATACAACACACATGAAAATCAAATACTGTAAATCTTTAACCAAGGTAAGAAAGAGTTACAGAAAAGAAGCATAACCAGAATCAGTTTCCTGTTAATCTTACTCTTTATATGTGACCCACATTCCCGAGTTAGTCTTACATGTTCGCATGTGTGTATCAAGGGAAAACTGACAGGTACGAGAGGCAGGGTGGTGCTTAGGCACAAAGCCTGTGGGTTACCGTCCTAACTCCACCACTTCTGACATTTAATACGATGTCTTTCGATTTCCTTGTATGTCAAATGGAGGTTAGTAACAGTATTGACCTCCGAGTTATTCCCCCACAATAAGTTCATTTATAATATGTCAAATAAGTTAACATATCAATGTGTGAAAAACAGTGCCTAGACTATGTAAGCACTACATATACATGTAAGTGTTAGCTATTATTATTATTAATCATACAATAATAAATTTTATACAACAAAGTAAAACAATTCTCTAATGAAGAAAATGGAATGAATATAACTTCAGAGTCTTTACACTAACTGCTCTGTCAACACTGTACTCAGAATTAGGAATCTACAGAAAGCAGCTTTCCTTTTAAACATCACTGATTTATATGTTAATACAAAAGTAATCAACCAGGAAGTCTCTTCACTAAATTTCACTGATCTTGTTGATATCATCATCTTAGATACTGATTTAGAAAAAAGTACTGTAAAAAGTTATAGGTTGTAAGAACTTAATATATTCATTAAAGAAAATAACTTTTAATTTATATTATATTGCCTACCACTATTTCATCCATTTTCTTGAAAAAACTGGATCAGTCTTAAGCTCTGTGGGAATAATATGATGATGGTCACTATGAAATCTCAGTTTTTAATTCCAAATTTTTATTGTAAGAAAAGTTTTTTTGTTGTTAGAAAAACTTGTAAGTATAAAACACAGCAGCAAAATTAGAGATATGTTAATTGACTGAAAAATCCAAGGGTCACGCAACGGCCATGCAACTGTGTAAACACACCTGCTCCAGGCGCTGCATCGACTGCAGCATCTACTAGTCCTATTAGGAAAAAACACATACACACACAACAAAACATGGTGATTTACATGTCAGCTATTTCCTAAAACAGAGGACTACATACACACACACACAAAACAACTAGGAGGAAAAGCTGAACATACTATCACAGGTTACATTTTGAGATGTATTCAAATTCCTTGAATATTTTACATGCATGATAAATATACTTTGCACATGAAAAATGCCAACCCTAAACCTGTATTAAACAAATCTGAGCAACCAGAAAAGCTTCACCATATTACAAGAATGTATGTTGTATCTCTAAATCGATAAAATTTCATTAGTAAAACTACACATTTATAATTCTAACTGCATGTGTAACACAAAGGTGAAAGTGAAAGTCACTCAGCTGTGTCTGGCTCTTTGCAACCCCATGGACTATATAGTCCACGGAATTCTCCAGGCCAGAATACCGAGTGGGTAGCTTTCCCTTCTCCCAATCCAGGAATCGAACCGGGGCTTCCTGCAGTGCAGGCAGATTCTTTTACCAACTGAGCTACCAGGGAAGCCCTATCAGAAAGGTGAAAGGACACGACTGAAAGGATTTGAAGTTCCACTGTTACAAAGGCTGACACCTATTTTTTAAACTACTAATACCTAATTTCTCCTGTAAGAGAAGATTAGAGGTTATCTGTAAACTTTTTATTCTTTGAACTCTTGCTTATATTCAACTAAATGTCAGCCTGCTTCTAACAGCCTTTTCAGTCTATTATCTTGCAGACTGAAATCCGCCCCACCCTGCTCACAACTAGTGCCTGATCAGTGCTCTTAGTTAGTTAATCCAGGCGTACATTTTGCTGTCTTTCTGCAATTAAAAGAATGAAACCTCATACAACTTAAAAAAAAATCCTCCTTCACTATATCCAGCTTTCTCTTTAGGCACAGGTTTGAGGAGATACAAATAATTATCTTTCCTGTTATCATATGCCAATGGAAAAAGAAAAAAATAGCCTGATTCCACATGGTTGGCTAATAAGACAATTACCAGTAAGGGAGACTTTCTTATTATTTTTCAATCCCTATATAAAACATAAATAATGGCACTGAAAGGGGAAAAAGAAGTCATCCTGAACTTTTAAGTAACAGTTCATAGAAAGTCGAGAAATACGTACGCTGTTCAACAGGGCCTGCCTCTGCTTTCATAGCCTCCTTCTGCCTCGACAGTAATTCTCTTTCTTCTTGGATCTGCTGTTGCTCTGCTTCTAATTCTTGTAATCTATTACCTGCACATAACAACTCCTGCTCAAGACGATCGATTATATCAGTTTTTTCCTGAATTTGCCTTTCAAAAAGTGTTTTCTCATCTGCATAGCCATCAATGACACCTATAAAATAAAATTAACAAGGAATGCAATTATTATTTCAAATTTTGCTATTATATATTTATATAAATGAAAAAGGTATACTGTCAACAAATTTTAAATCATTTCAGCCTATTAAAAATATTAAATCAATTTGCTGCTCATGACAGTAGCAACTATAATATGTTCAATACAGTATTTTCATTAGCCATTGTGTTTAAATATGAAATTTCTCTGAATTTTCTCTTACTTGTTATGCTAATTTATCACATCATGTTGGTGTAACATATTTTATTAAAGAGATAGGTTCCTGGAAAGCTTAATATAAATCAAACGCCTGTGAACTGAATCACATTTTAAATTACTAGAGAAAGATGATACTTTAAGTGATTCTAGAAGCCTGTCACCCACAATAGCATGGTACAATATAAATAGCATGAGGCATCAGAGGCTTAAAGCCTGGAATCAGCATTTAAAGGTAACTTCAAACAATTTATTAGTATCTCTGTTCCAGTTCCCTCATCTTTAAATGAAAAGAGCTGTCTTAGGATGGAGGGATTATGATAACAACTCACTATCATTCACTTTTGTATTTTCTAAAATTTTAAATACTTTCATATAATTCTATTAAGTACTTTCATAATTAAAAACCATATATAGTTTTAAAAGCTGCTTAGAGCAATTTTGAAGACAAGCTACAACTATTTTTCAATGGTCATTTGAAATTAAAAGTAGATTGCTGGTTTCCAAACCTGGCTTGCACCAAAATCTATTTTTAGACTTGAAATTTCTCCATCCTCAACAGCCAACAGCAGGGCACTCACCCTCAGCCTTACTGAGCTCCACAGCCAGCTGCTCTCTGGCCCTGGACTCCTCCTGAAGGCGCTCTCGCAGCTCTTCTTGGCACTTGAGGGACTCAGTCACTTCTTGTTTCTGTCTAAATGACTCACGCATCAATTCTGTCTGTGTAACTTTTGCATGTTCCAGCTAAAAAAAGAGGGAAAGTACACACGAAGCAAGACAAAGTGTTAAGAATATCAGTGCCATTCTCCATGAAAGCTTAAAAAAATTTTTTTTAATGAAAATAAAGATATACTGTTGGACTGTAGTCATTTAATATTTCTAGTGCATGCTAATATTAGTAGATAGCGTAATTCCGTAGATACTTTAGCTGTGCACAAGAGATGTATACAGAGATGTATTCTAACTTTACTGAACAGAAATAATTGCTTCTTACTGCTAGCACCTGCTTTCTCTGTTTTTGCTGAAACAACTGTAAGGGGAAAAATTGAGCTCAAATGTTTCTAGTACTTAATATCAACATTATTAAATTTAAAAAATTTTACCACAGATTTTTAAAATTTACCATAGAAAATAGATTTTAGAGTTACTAAACAAGGCTTTTGGTGGTAACTTTTTGTTTTTGGAAATATCAGTATCCAACCAGAAAAGTACTTATAAACAATTAGTAAATATTTTGTCACTCTAACATATAAAATCTTCAGGGGAGGTAATGAAACTATTCTGAAAGCATCTGAATTATAAGGGAGTATATCGCTAAAGTCATGAAAGTCATTAAAAGGGCTGAATAACTTGGAGTAAATCATTCACAACATTTAAAAGTCAAATGAACCTGAAAGACTAACTACGCTAAATATGCTTAACACTGTCAACAATATACATTTCACATAAAAAGTAGGGAAAGATATTTTCTCACAGAATTAGTAGGCATATTAAATATAAGCTCCTTAGGCAGTTAGCAAAAAAACTGAAATTAGAACCCAGGAATTCTTCTTTCATTTCTGGAACTAGAGCCAATATGCCAAACGACTGGCTCAGAGACAATTCACTTAGCTATTTTAGGTATGAGAATGCCTATTTCCTCAAATACAACCAGCCTGCTTTTACTAAAGACTGGCATCATAAACACAGAGAAGTAAGATTCTTAAGGACAAGCAGGATCTTTTTAAATAGCTTGTCTGGCGTGGCAGAAGTGAAATATTATCTCATTTACCTTTATGGAATTAAACACATTGCCATGTTGGGGCTTGTAGATGAAATTTTACCCTTCAATACATTAATCATTACAGGATGAATGAACCAAACAGGAAAACAAGATTCTATTCCATTTACCTTTACCAAAGACATTTAAAGTTCATTTCTCATTATAGCTTTTTGCACTAAATATATAAAAAACTGAAAGCATAAAACTATAAAAAAACAAATTTTTATACTTACTGAATAAGGAGGGGTAGGCAGGGAAATTTTAGAAATAAGCTTTAATATGTGCCCATTTCTTTTATGAATAATATGAAAAATAGAAGTATTAATAATTACTGAGTTATTTTCATCCAAATGTTCACACAGAGGAAAAGGATGTGGTAATGGTACACGGGACTCAACCTCATAGATGCTTCATCTTGTTCCTCCAACCACGAGTCACTAAGTTTGACAGTTGCCAAATAGGTCTTGTACGAATCCATTCTAGAAGTTATAGCTGCTAATTTTCCTCATTTGCTTTACCAGTTTTCCACTACACTAAAATGTTCTGTTTACTTTATAAAGATATACCATAGCTATATGAAAATTTTTCTTTAGCACTATCAAATAAACATAAAAATTAATTCATACAAGTAAACAGCAAAAGAAAAAAAAAACCACAAATAAGAAAAATTAGGTCCCCACCAGTCTTCAGCAAAACAAAACAAAACAAAGAAACCAGAAGACAAAAACCCCCAAAACTAAAAGCAAGTAAACACGTTTTTAATTAGAATAATGACTAAAATGTTAAAGACTGAAAGAATGAAAATATAAATATCTAATTAGCTAAGCAATAAAACTGCTCTCCCTATCAAATATGTCTGTGGAAGTAAAAGCCTTCCAAGTAAAACCTGGCAGGGAAAGTCAAGTTTGAAGTATCCATAGCAGCAGTCTTAAGAATCGCAGTTGCAACATTATTTCCCTTGTTCTTGCTGCTTCATTCAATGCTCTTCTGAAATGAGCTCAAATAGCCTCTCATGCAGAGCCAAAGGATTCTATTCAGTGTCCCCTGAGGAAAGGTCAGAACACAGGGTGTGGTTTAATGTCTGTACCTATAGGTACACTGACAGGTGGAATCTGAATTAACACGCCCACAAAAAAGCCTGCCTAACAGGATCCAAGTTCCACATGAGAGCTCTGAAAAGGATATTTAGATAAGTTTATAACACTTCTAAGATAAGCAGTGTTTTTCCATTCCATTAAAACATGTTTTAATTTAAAAATGTAAACTCAAGAAGGTCTGAATCCACATTATCAATCAGTTCTTCAACTATATCCAATAACTGTAATTCTTTATGGAAAACTAAGTATTTCCGTTTGATATTTCCTTAAAATAATACCCATTCTCCCATTCTTTTGAGCAGTCATTAAAACTAAATATAGATGGTTCGGTTAAACCTATTTCTACTCTGATTTATTTACAGAGTAGTTGTTAAGGGAAAAAAAACCCTCTTTTTAAAACTGCATTATATAATATACAATAGCTGATAACTATACCACTTAACCTACACTGTGAACTCTGACTAAGACTTAACAGCACAAGTTGTATATAGTGGCCCTCTGGTACCTTCCACAGTATATTGTGATCCACACAGTCAAAGGCTTTGGCATAGTCAATAAAGCAGAAATAGATCTTTTTCTGGAACTCTCTTGCTTTTTCCATGATCCAGCAAATGTTGGCAATTTGATCTCTGGTTCCTCTGCCTTTTCTAAAACTAGCTTGAACATCAGGGAGTTCATGGTTCACATATTGCTGAAGCCAGGCTTGGAGAATTTTGATCATTACTTTACTAGCATGTGAGATGAGTGCAATTGTGTGGGAGTTTGAGCATTCTTTGGCATTGCCTTTCTTTGGGATTGGAATGAAAACTGACCTTTTCCAGTCCTGTGGCCACTGCTGAGTTTTCCAAATTTGCTGGCATATTGAGTGCAGCACTTTCACAGCATCATCTTTCAGGATTTGAAATAGCTCAACTGGAATTCCATCACCTCCACTAGCTTTGTTCGTAGTGATGCTTTCTAAGGCCCACTTCACTACATATTCCAGGATGTCTGGCTCTAGATGAGTGATCACACCATCGTGATTATCTGGGTTGTGAAGATACTTTTTGTATAGTTCTTCTGTGTATTCTTGCCACCTCTTCTTAATATCTTCTGCTTCTGTTAGGTCCATACCATTTCTGTCCTTTATTGAGCCCATCTTTTCATGAAATGTTCCCTTGGTATCTCTAATTTTCTTGAAGAGATCTCTAGTCTTTCCCATTCTATTGTTTTCCTCTATTTCTTTGCATTGATAGCTGAAGAAGGCTTTCTTATCTCTTCTTGCTATTGTCTGGAACTCTGCATTCAGATGCTTATATATACCAGACCATCTAACCTGCCTCTTGAAAAATCCGTATGAAGACCAGGAAGCAACAGTTAGAACTGGACACGGAACAACAGACTGGTTCCAAATAGGAAAAGGAGTATGTCAAGGCTGTATATTGTCACCTGGCTTATTTAACTTATATGAAGAGTACATCATGAGAAACGCTGGGCTGGAAGAAACACAAGCTGGAATCAAGACTGCCAGGAGAAATAACAATAACCTCAGATATGCAGATGACACCACCCTTATGGCAGAAAGTGAAGAGGAGCTAAAAAGCCTTTTAATGAAGTAAAGAAGAGAGTGAAAAAGTTGGCTTAAAGCTCAACATTCAGAAAACGAAGATCATGATATCCAGTCCCATCACTTCATGGGAAATAGATGGGGAAACAGTGGAAACGGTGTCAGACTTTATTTTGGGGGGCTCCAAAAATCACTGCAGATGGTGACTGCAGCCATGAAATTAAAAGACGCTTACTCCTTGGAAGAAAAGTTATGACCAACCTAGATAGTATATTCAAAAGCAGAAACAGTACTTTGCCGTCTGAGGTCCATCTAGTCAAGGCTATGGTTTTTCCTGTGGTCACGTATGGATGTGAGAGTTGGACTGTGAAGAAGGCTGAGCACCGAAGAATTGATGCTTTTGAACTGTGGTGTTGGAGAAGACTCTTGAGAGTCCCTTGGACTGCAAGGACATCCAACCAGTCCATTCTGAAGGAGATTAACCCTGAAATTTCTTTGAAAGGAATGATGCTCAAGCTGAAACTCCAGTACTTTGGCCACCTCATGTGAAGAGTTGACTCATTGGAAAAGACTTTGATGCTGTGAGGGATTGGGGGCAGGACAACCGAGGATGAGATGGCTAGATGGCATCACTGACTCGATGCAAGTCTGAGTGAACTCCGGGAGTTGGTGATGGACAGGGAGGCCTGGCGTTCTGCGATTCATGGGGTTGCAAAGAGTCGGACATGACTGAGTGACTGAACTGAACTGAACTGAACAGGTACCTTCAGAAACCTTGACAATAGTGATTAAGCCAGTTACTCAGAATTTTTTAAATTTAATTCCTTTTAATTGGAGGCTAATTACTTTACAATATTGTATTGGTTTTGCCATACATCAAAAGCTGAACAACATGAAAGCTGTTTTAAATAAATGAAAAATCTTTCACTGTGGTGACTTTTCTCCACCCAGTAACTAAATATCCTTAACTCACAAAACCTTATCTGCTATGGGAAAATCTCACACTAAACCAAGCCTACCAACAAAAATCCATTTTTATAGCCACTTTGACTACACAAAATATCTTCAAAAGAGTCAATACCCAAACCTTCACAGTTTGTTGATAATCAGGACAGAGAAAATAACATTTTTTATAGAAAACTCAGAATCTATTGCAATACGGTTTGGGATGGGGGAGGAGCATTGCTGTCTAGTATTCCAGATAGTTCAGTTCAGTCACTGAGTTGTGTCCACTCTTTGTGACCCATGAACTGCAGCACGCCAGGCCTCCCTGTCCGAACTAACTCCCGGAGTCCGCCAAAACCCATGTCCATTGAGTCAGTGATGTCATCCAACTATCTTATCCTCTGTCGTCCCCTTCTCCTCCTCCTCTCAGTCTTTCCCAACATCAGGGTCTTTCAAATGAGTCAGCTCTTTGCATCAGGTGGCCAAAGTATTGGAGTTTCAGCTTAAACATCAGTCTTACCAATGAATACCCAGGACTGATCTCCTTTAGGATGGACTAGCTGGATCTCCTTGCAGTCCAAGGGACTCTCAAGAGTCTTCTCCAACACCACAGTTCAAAAGCATCAATTCTTTGGCGCTCAGCTTTTTTTATAGTCCAACTGGAAAAACCACAGCCTTGACTAGACGGACCTTTGTTGGCAAAGTAATGTCTCTGCTTTTGAATATGCTATCTAGGTTGGTCATAACTTTGCTTCCAAGGAGGAAGTGTCTCTTAATTTCATAGCTGTAATCACCATCTGCAGTGATTTCTGAGCCCAGAAAAATAAAGTCAGCCACTGTTTCCACTGTTTCTCCATCTATTTGCCATGAAGTGATGGGATCGAATGCCATGATCTTCGTTTTCTGAATGTTGAGCTTTAGGCCAACTTTTTCACTCTCCTCTTTCACTTTCATCAAGAGGCTCTTTAGTTCTTCACATTCTGCCATCAGGCTGGTGTTATCTGCTTATCTGAGGTTATTGATATTTCTTTCGGCAATCCTGATTCCAGCTTGCACTTCATCCAGCCCAGCATTTCTCATGATGTACTGTGCATATAAGTTAAATAAGCAGGGTGACAACATACAACCTTGACTTACTTCTTTTCCTATTTGGAACCAGTCTGTTGTTCCATGTCCAGTTCTAACTGTTGCTTCCTGACCTGCATAGAGGTTTCTCAAGAGGCAGGTCAGGTGGTCTGGTATTCCCATCTCTTGAAGAATTTTCCATAGTCTGTTGTGATCCACACAGTCAAAGGCTTTGGCATAGTTAACAAAGCAGAAAGAGACGTTTTTCTGGAATTCTCTTGCTTTTTCGACGATCCAGCGGATGTTGGCAATTTGATCTCTGGTACCTTTGCCTTTTCTAAAACCGGCTTGAACATCTGGAATTTCACAGTTCACGTATTGCTGAAGCCTGGCTTGGAGAATTTTAAGCATTACTTTACTAGCATGTGTTAAAGTTAAAAGTTAAGTCACTCAGTCGTGTCCGACTCTGAGACCCCTCAAACTGTAGCCCACCAGGCTCCTCCATCCATGGGATTCTCCATGCAAGAATACTGGAGTGGGTTGCCATTTCCTTCTCCAGGGGAGCTTCCTGAGCCAGGGATCAAATCCAGGTCTCCCTCATTGGAGGCAGATGCTTATGTGAGATGAGTGCAATTGTGTGGGAGTTCGAGCATTCTTTGGCATTGCCTTTCTTTGGGATTGGAATGAAAACTGACCTTTTCCAGTCCTGTGACCACTGCTGAGTTTTCCAAATTTGCTGGTATATTGAGTGCAGCACTTTCACAGCATCCTCTTTCAGGATTTGAAATAGCTCAACTGGAATTCCATCACCTCATTAGCTTTGTTCATAGTGATGCTTCCTAAGGCATACTTGACTTCACATTCCAGGATGTCTGGCTCTCGATGAGTAATCACACCATCATGATTATCTGGGTCATGAAGATCTTTCTTGTACAGTTTTTCTGTGTATTCTTGCCACCTCTTCTTAATATCTTCTGCTTCTGTTAGGTCCATACCATTTCTGTCCTTTATTGAGCCTATCTTTTCATGAAATGTTCCCTTGGTATCTCTAATTTTCTTGAAGAGATCTCTAGTCTTTTCCATTGTAGTGTTTTCCTCTATTTCTTTGCACTGATTGCTAAAGAAGGCTTTCTTATCTCTCCTTGCTATTCTTTGGAACTCTGCATTCAAATGGGTGTTATCTTTCCTTTTCTCCTTTGCTTTTCGCTTCTCTTCTTTTCACAGGTATTTGTAAGGCCTCCCCAGACAGCCATTTTGCTTTTTCTGCATTTCTTTTCCTTGGAGATGGTCTTGATCCCTGTCTCCTGTACAATGTCACGAACCTCCATCCATAGTTCATCAGGCACTTTATCAGATCTAGTCCTTTAAATCTATTTCTCACTTTCACTGTATAGTCATAAGGGAGTTGATTTAGGTCATACCTGAATGGTCTAGTGGTATTCTCCACTTTTTTCAATTTCCGTCTGAATTTGGTAATAAGCAGCTCATGATCTGAGCCACAGTCAGCCCGCGGTCTTGTTTTTGCTGACTGAATAGAGCTTCTCCATCTTTGGCTGCTTTTGGTGTCGACCATGTGTAGTCTTCTCTTGTGTTGTTGGAAGAGGGTATTTGTTATGATCAGTATGTTCTCTTGGCAGGACTTTATTAGCCTTTGCCCTGCATTATTCTGTATTCCAAGTCCAAATTTGCCTGTTACTCAGGTGTTTCTTGACTTCCTACTTTTGCATTCCAGTCCCCTATAATGAAAAGGACATCTCTTTTGGGTGTTAGTTCTGGAAGGCCTCGTAAGTCTTCTTAGAACTGTGCAACTTCAGCTTCTTCAGTGTTACTGGTCCGTCTATGCCCCAACTGACCAACTCCAGACAAGGTAATGACAAATTTCTATTTATTATGACTTCTTATATGAGGGTTCCAGTAACTTTTGAGAAGACACCTTAACATGCAGCTAATCTGACTTTCTTGGGGCTTCAGCAGTTACAAAATCAGCAATATCCTATATTTTCAGCTTTATGAACTGGCTGGATCCTTGCTCAGCATTTCAAACACCTCTCAAAATACTCTTTCTCAGCTCTTTCTGCAAATTACAGTTTACTTTGATAATCTGGTCCAATTTCTCTTACTTGAAGCAAAAAAAAGAAAAACAAAAACAAAAAAAAAACCTGAAAGTAAGACATATCCTTTTATAAAAAGAAATATTTAGGTCAAGGCAAGAACTAACTACAAAGAAAAAAGAGAAACGCTTAGAAAAAAAAAAACCTCAAAAAAGCAGCAGATTAGGATGACTTAGAATGGGGCAAACAGCCCTCACAATAAGAGTACATTAACTGATGGCATAATTCATGTTTAGTAAGGTGACCCTGAAATAAAATAATTCAAATAACAGTATGTTTGTAAGAGAGTGCCAAATAGCTCTCCCCCAAACAGCATACTAAGGGATGGTATATTACATATATTGATGTTCAGATAGGTTACTTGAATTGGAATAATTCAAATAATATATTCTTTTCTTGAAATTTTAGAAAGCACAAAACACCTTTTGCAACCAAAAACAGTTCAAATAATTTCAATCTTTAAGAGGCCACCCTTTTAATTTTCTAGACTAGCTCATTATTCCCTGGTTTCAGGTAATCAAGATTTGCAATATAGGTTTGAAGGCTATTAATTTGTGGAACAGAGTTATGTTTAGCTTTAATTGTACAACATCAAGCCAGTTAACTTTCTTCCCCAGACATATTTCCCTCAACTTGTAAAACACTTCTGTTGCTCTAGTTTGTATTTATTTTATTTTTCTAAGTTTTTTAAGAGAGACTACGTCCTGGCTACAATACCCTGACAGAGCCCTGACTGATGCTTATAAAATGCACAACAGGAGCAACACCTAACAGCAAATGTATTTCAACACTTTAGTACAGCTTATGTTTAAAACATAACAAAATGACAAAACAAAATCTTAACAGTACTACTGTTTCACTTTTTGGAAAAAATACAGAAACATGTATCTTAAGTTCCATCATTCTAAAAATGATTATTTAGAAGTTCATGAGAGCTGCCTATAATAAAAATCGTTCTTTGGCAGTAAAGCCCTCATTCACTGTTTTCTTCTACCACCAAAAGGAATCTCTTGGTAAATAATCTCCCACGGCTCTAAACTACCTCTGGATTCTAGAAAACTTTAATTGCTAAAAGACTATTTCCACAGAACAAACTGATTCCTGTTTTACTTGATCCAAAAATCAAGAATCTGAAACCACACTCTCACAGATAACTTTTCTGCAGAACCACAAAAAGACTACTAAATAAAGACAAGATTAAAGAGATTAACTTCTACCAGCCTTAGCGTAATCTCTCAGCATTTTTACTCCTAGTCTAACAAAAGCTATCCCAACCTGGGACTTCCCTGGTGGTCCAGTGGTTAAGATTCCATGCTCCCAAAGCAGAGGGCACTGGTCAAGGAACTAAGATCCCACATGCTGCATAGCATGGCCAAAATCCCAAACCAAACAAGACTACACTTTAACACAAATGCTTAAAAAGCAAAAACAAAGTTATCCTAACCAATACGAACTATAACAGGCTGAATACAAGCCTGAGTATATGTATGGTAGCCTGTCTTGGCAAAAGAGAAGTGAAATCCATCCCAGAAAATATATTATTGTATGGATTTGGACATACCATAGGGCAAATCATTTGTGAAATCTAATACATAAAGTAAAACATTCCTCACAGATACTATGAAATCAGACTATAAAGGTAGATATCCTGATACTTCATAAGGAAAATGATTACTTATTATTTTATTAAAGCAAGATACATCTATGGAACTTAAGTGAAAGTGAAAATGTTAGTTACTCAGGTATATCCAACTCTTTGCAACTCCATGGACTGTAGCCTGCCAGCTTCCTCTGTCCATGGGATTCTCCAGGCAAGAACACTGGAGTGGATTGCCATGCCCTCCTCCAGGGGATCTTCCCAACCCAGGGATTGAACTCAGGTCTCTCACATTGCAGGCGGATTCTTTACTGTCTGAGCCACCTGGGAAGTCCATGAAACCTAGTGCACCCTGCAAACTTCAAGCTAAGTATAAGGCTTAATTATGATTTTCTAGTAAAGTTGTATAAAACCAAGCCAGTTGGAAAAAAAAAAAAAAGAAAAGAACCTTGAATATTTGAAAATATTTACTTAGACTATTGGGTGTTTTCATTGAAACTCCTCCCCAACTCCAAACAAAAGCTCACAATCCCAGACAATAATCTCTCTCGTCATCCTAAAGGCAGTTTAATCCCTCTGACCCAAAGGTCACATGTTCCCCTTGTGTTCTAGATTCCATCCTCTCCCAGCCCAAGGATCTGGCTTCACAAGGCCCATCTCCTCCAACCTGCACATTTTACTTTCCCATGGCTACTCAGTATAAACATTTGAACCATAAAAAAGGCATCCTGCCCCGATCAGCTGTTCTGTTTTCTTTATAGCCAGATGTCATGAAATTGCTGTCTCTATTTCTTCACTCCATTTCTATAACTGTCTGAATTGTGAATTTCTCCTCTAATTTCCCATGGCTACTCAGTATAAACATTTGAACCATAAAAAAGGCATCCTGCCCCGATCAGCTGTTCTGTTTTCTTTATAGCCAGATGTCATGAAATTGCTGTCTCTATTTCTTCACTCCATTTCTATAACTGTCTGAATTGTGAATTTCTCCTCTATCAACTCCATAAAACTGTTCTCATGAAGCTCACTGATGACACCTATGTTGAAATATCCAATGGACACTAAATTCCAGCATTCATTACCTTTCCATGGTATCTGACATTTACAGAAGATCACTTCTCACCTGGCTTTTAAGACACTATTCTCTAAAAACAAAACAAATACATTATTCTATTGATTTTCCTTGCTCATTCTCTCAATCTCTTTTGTAGACTGATATAAATTTATTCCCTTTTAAATCTCAGCACTCTACCAGCACAAAAATTTAGTTCTCTACACTCTTCAAAACCATAATTTCAAATGTCTTTAAAAGTGACGCCAACTTCAAATCTAGTCTCCAAACGCTAGACTCTAGACAGTATCTTTTCTCTCTATGCACTCTAAAACTGCACTCATTCTTCACTTCTTTTGTATCCCCCATCTCTGTGAATGAAATATACCAGTAACAGCTGGTCAAGGATCTACATGTGGTTTCTTTCCTCTTCCATTCCTTATTCCCCACATCCAACGTCACACCAATTTCTATCAAATTCAACTTCCTGCAAGTTTTGAAATCACTTCCCTCTTGCCCTAACTTGATTTCTACCCTCTTCACTTGGAGTATTTTTAAAGTCTCCTGTTTCTGCACATTCAGCATCTCTCCTCACTATCTATCTATCCACCCATCTATCTGTCACATTGCTACCAGAGGAAATCCCTGTAAAAAAACAAATCTCAGAGTATTTTCTACCAAAAATATTTCAGTTTTTCACCACACTTTTCAGCATAAACTCAGCCCTCAACGGACGCTGTGCTGACCGCTGCAAGCCTTCTGCCCTCTGCTGCCCACATTCCATGCTGGGTGTTCTTAACACAAAATAACCAGTATCCTCAAACAAATGCTGGCTTATGCCAACATGCGATGCCCTTGACATAAATTTTCTTTTTGACCTATTCACTTAGTTTCTACTACTAAGTCTTTTTCTTAAAAGACTCATTTTCCCTTGAATTACAATTTCACCTTCATTACTTTATGCAAAAAATGGGCTCAAAGAAGGACAGAAATGGTATGAACCTAACAGAAGAAGAAGATATTAAGAAGAGGTGGCAAGAATACACAGAAAAACTGTACAAAAGAGATCTTCACGACACAGATAATCATCATGGTGTGATCACTCACCTAGAGCCAAACATCGTGGAATGTGAAGTCAAGTGGACCTTAGGAAGCATCACTACGAACAAAGCTAGTGGAGGTGATGGAATTCCAGTTGAGCTGTTTCAAATCCTGTAAGATGATGCTGTGAATGTGCTGCACTCAATATGTCACCAAATTTGGAAAACTCAACATTGGCCACAGGACTGGAAAAGGTCAGTTTTCATTCCAATCCCAAAGAAGCTAGGCAATGTCAAAGAATGCTCAAAGTACCACACAATTGCACTCATCTCACACACTAGTAAAGTAATGCTCAAAATTCTCCAAGCCAGGCTTCAGCAGAATGTGAACCGTGAACTTTCTGATGTTTAAGCTGGTTTCAGAAAAGGCAGAGGAACCAGAGATCAAATTGCCAACATCCACTGGATCATCGAAAAAGCAAGAGAGTTCCAAAAAAACATCTCTTTCTTCTTTACTGACCATGCCAAAGCCTCTGACTGTGTAGATCACAACAAACTGGAAAATTCTTCAAGAGATGGGAATACCAGACCACCTGACCTGTCTCTTGAGAAACCTATATGCAGGTCAGGAAGCAACAGTTAGAACTGGACACGGAACAACAGACTGGTTCCAAATCAGGAAAGGAGTATGTCAAGGCTGAATACTGTCACCCTACTTATTTAACTCATATGCAGAGTATATCATGAGAAATGCTGGATTGGAAGAAACACAAGCTGGAATTAAGACTGCCGAGAGAAATAACAATAACCTCATATATGCAGATGACACCACCCTTATGGCAGAAAGTGAAGAAGAACTAAAAAGCCTCTTGGTGAAAGTGAAAGAGGAGAGTGAAAAAGTTGGCTTAAAGCTCAACATTTAGAAAACAAAGATCATGGCATCTGGTCCTATCACTTCATGGGAACAGATGGGGAAACAGGGGAAACAGTGGCTGACTTTATTTCTGGGGGCTCCAAACTCACTGCAGATGGTGACTACAGCCATGAAATTAAAAGATGCTTACTCCTTGGAAGGAAAGTCATGACCAACCTAGATAGCATATTCAAAAGCAGAGACATTACTTTGTCAACAAAGGTCCATCTAGTCAAGGCTATGGTTTTTCCAGTGGCCATGTATGGATGAGAGAGCTGGACTATAAAGAAAGCTGAGCGCCTAAGAATCGATGCTTTTGAACTGTGGTGTTGGAGAAGACTCTTGAGAGTCCCTTGGACTGCAAGGAAATCCAGCCAGTCCATCCTAAAGGACATCAGTCCTGGGTGTTCATTGGAAGGACTGATGTTGAAGCTGAAACTCCAATACTTTGGCCACTTGATGCAAAGAGCTGACTCAATGGAAAAGACCCTAATGTTGGGAAAGACTGAGGGCAGGAGGAGAAGGGGACGACAGATGCCATCACCGACTCAACGGACATGAATTTGGGCAAACTCCAGGAGCTGGTGATGGACAAGGCATGCTGTGGTTCATGGGGTCACAAAGAGTAGGACACAACTGAGCGACTGAATTGACTGACTGACTGACTTCACTAAAATTGCTCTTGTCAAGTAAGCAAGGCGCTCCCCTCAACCACCTGCATTAGATTTTAGAATCCATTCCTCTGGGTGTAAGTTGACCTGTCAGCATTAACTGACAGAATGCTTCACACCTTTGATTTCCAAAGGTCAGAAAAAGTGCCAGTCAAGAGCACAGTCTCGGAAGTCAGTCTGTCTGACTTCAATTTCTAACTGACACCCACCTTATAAGCTTGGGCAAGTTCTCTGGTTTCTATGCTTCTGCCCTGCACCCCTCCATCCCCTCAGTCTCTATTTAACAAGGTGGTCAAAGTGATCTTTTTGAAAAATACAAGGATCGGTTACTGAAAAAATATCTAATGACCCAAAGCTGGAAACAATCTGTGTGTCCTCTGGATAAACAAACCGGTTCATACCCCTTGGCTCTCAAAAGAAACAAACTATTAACACACGTAGATGAATCCTACATGCATTTTGTTAAGACAATGAAAGCAGACCCAAAGAATGCATAATGCATGATTTCATTTATGACACTGGAAAAGGCAAAGTTATAGGGACAGAAAGTAGCTAACAGTTGTCAAGAACAGGAGGTGGAGGAGGGGCTGACTGTAAAAGATGGAGGAGCACCAGGAAATTTTGTGGAGATGAAACTATTTTGTATAATGTTTGTGGTGGTAGTTACATAACCCTATGCATCTGTCACAACGAAAAGAACTGTCAAAACACAAAATGAAATTTACTGTATGTAAAAGTTTTAAAAAATTAACCAAAGTGTCAGGGAACCCAAAGTGGAATAAAAACTGTAATAAATCATAATTGTATTAAAAATGGATAACAAACCCACAGTTCAGGGGTAGGGAGAAAAGATTTAACCTAAAATACTCTGAAAAACAGTACTTTCTTTACTGTAAGGCTAAAGACAAAAAGAGTCAATCAGTTCAGTTCAGTCACTCAGTCATGTCTGACTCTTTGTGATCTCATGGACTGCAGCACACCAGGCTTCCCTGTCCATCACTGACTTCTGGAGCTTGCTCAAACTCTTGTCTGTCAAGTTGGTGATGCCATCCAACCATCTTATCAAAAAAAGTACTATACATAAATACTGTACTCTAGTTAGTAAAACTGTTTTTCCCAGGGGTATAGGTTAGCAACTGTAAAATTACTTTATGAGTATATATGGGTATGAAATTACTTTATGGCTATATATGGTTAACAAATAAGTAAAATTACTGCAGATCATCAGAGCCTGGTCTCTCATCTTTGGAGAACAAAGTTACAAAGGAAAGGGGAAAGAGTAGAAAGAATGCTGTGGTAGTAGTGGTACTAGTTGGGAACTGGAGGTATCAGAATGAACTTATATTTTTATTATATATACAAACAGATACAGAGAAGAAACAGATGCAAACTCTTTTTTCAACTGTCTGCTGAGAGGACCATGACCTTACTAACAATAAGCACATACAGCACCCAGGTCTTGGTTTCAAAATATCATCCTCTAATAAAGGGAAGTTCTAATAAAATAAAACTTCCTTGGAGAAGGGGTTGATTCTAGGGCTGGGGCAGGGAAAATACAAGATGGGCTGGAGACTGTGATAGTGCGAATGTTCAAAGGAGGAAGCACCCGAAAATACCCAAGAGCCAACCTGAAAGACTTCTCCACATCAAAGCTAGAACACAACTATTACAGTATTTGATTATGATAACTCACTGAAAAAATCAGTAGCTATGAATCCATACAAGGCCTGGTTAGTTATGAGTGAAGAAATAGCTCTTACAGAAAAACCGCAATCAATAAATGAAGAATGATGAATGATGATAGAAAATCACCACTAGAACATCACAGGAACAACGGTACAGGGAAGATCTACCAATGGATGCTAAGACTAGTGGTTGGAAGTTTAAAGAGAAACAGGATATTTGCATAGTATCAAAGTACCTCCCTCCAAATATTTATTAATTACAAGAGGATAGTAATAATGGAATGAAGAAACCCAGTAGATACCACAAGCAATTGAGAATAACAGCACTAGCAATAAGACATATGCCTTTAAATTTGATACACAGAGAAGGGTACATTCTTCCTGTGGTATTTTTGTTAAATGCACAAGCTTCATGTAATTGTGAGAAAATATCAGACAAAATCAAATCAAGGGACATTCTACTAAGTAACTGGCCAGTTCTCAAATGTCAAGCTCATGCAAGGCAAAGCAAGACTGAGGAACAGTCAGTCTGGAGAAGAAGAAGACACGACAATAAATGCATGGTGGGATTCAGAAATAGATCCTAGAACAGAAAAGGATGCTAGTGGGAAAACTGGTAAAATCCAAACAGCTTCTAGTTTATAGTGATGCACCACTTTTCATTTCTAAGTTTTGATAATTATAGTATGGTTACACAAGATGTTAAAATTAGGGAAAATTGAGTGAAAAATACATGGGAACACTTGGTACTATTTTTCTTTTCTGTAAATCTATAATTATTTCAAGGGCTTCCCTGATGGCTCAGTGGTTAAAGAATCTGCCTGCCAATGCAGGAGACACGGGTTCAATCCCTGATCAGGGAAGGTCTCACACACCACGGCGCAACTAAGCCACAACCACTGAGCCTGTGCTCTAGAGCCTGGGAATCGCAGCACTGAGCCCGTTGCTGCAGCTACTGAAGCCCGTCCGCCCTAGAGCCCACGCTCCACCACAAGAGGAATCGCCACCGTCAAAAGCCCGTGCACAGCAAGAAGAGGAGCTCCTACTCGCCACAACTAGGGAAGAGCCTTTGCAGCGACCCAGCATAGCCCAGAATAAAATTTTTTTTACAAATTATAAAAAATAACATTACTTAAAAACAACAAGTTAAAAAAATCGTACCCAAAGACTCCACATCTCATTATGAATTAAATTCCAAGTTCCATGTGATCCAGTCCCCAGGTATCACTCTGACCTTGGCTCCCATACTTTCCCCATTCTTCTTGTTTGAGCTGCATGGGCTTCTTCAACCATAAAGAGAGCCAGCAATGGACCACTTCAGGGCCTATACTCACTACTCCTTTGCCTGAAACATTCTTTCCCAACTTAACTACCGGCCGTCTCTGCTTGACTATCACATTACCAGAGAGGTCATCCTTAACTTTCCTATGTAAAATGTTCTCCCCCACCATCACGCTCTATCTCCCCTATTTTAGTTTTCTTCACAGCAGGTATCACCATCTGGCATACAAAGTTTATTTATCGTCAGGCTCCACCAGTATATCCTTAGCTCTATGAGACTAGAGACTTTGGACATTTTGTTCAGTGTTGTACCTCCAGTATCCGGAAGAGCAACTGTTACATACGAGGTGCTCAATAATGATGAATGAGCGACTCTTTTCAAAGCATCAAGCCCTCCAATAAGCTTTACTTGTCCTCACCTCACCCTAAACTTTCAGATGTTGCTCTCTCTTTTCTAGTCTCAGGGTACCCTATGCAGAGCTATTCTCCTGAAAGTCTCTTTCACTGCAAAAAGGCACCATAGCAGTGTCAGCTCTGTTTTAGATTTTTATGCAAGTTAAAAAAAAAAAGATAAAAGGGAAATATTCCATTATGAAGAAGAATCAAATAATGCCTCATTAAAAGGGAAATGGAAGACTAGTAATTGCACAAAGAGAACTATCCATTATTTTGGAGTTAAAATAATTGATAAAAATATTCATCATGTTCAAAATAATTTTAGTTATTAATGAGAATATCATGAAGTCAATGATATGTCTTTAAACATATCTCATGGAAAAGCATAACTGAACTAAATTTAAAGAAAAATTTTCAAAATTTCCATTCCCACTGCCTTAAAAATGTAATTCATCTAAGAAATACCTGATTTTTATATCAAATGTTAACAGCTACTTCAATTTTTTTTATATAACAGGTTATTAGTAGAACACTTCAGAATTCTATGAGAATAATGTGGATATGATGATAATAATTTCTAGGTCAGTGGTTCTCAAACTTTAGTCTGTATCGGTATCACCTAAGGGACTTGTGAAAACATGGGTTTTGGGGGCTCCATCACTCACTAAGGCTCAGGCAGGGCTCAGGCAGGGCCTGAGAATTTACACTTCGAACAAGTCTTTAGTGATGCTTGTGTTGTTGCTTTGGAGAACTGCACACTGAGAACTACTTACTCATCTAGGCAAAATTTCTGTGCTCTATTCAGTGATACTGTAACTAAAAAGATACAAAAAAATCTACATGACATATCGCTGCTTTCAGTTCAGTTCAGTCGCTCAGTCGTGTCCGACTCTTTGCAACCCCATGAATCGCAACACGCCAGGCCTCCCCGTTCATCACCATCTCTTGGAGTTCACTCAGACTCACGTCCATCGAGTCCGTGATGCCATCCAGCCATCTCATCCTCGGTCGTCCCCTTCTCCTCCTGCCCCCAATCCATCCCAGCATCAGAGTCTTTTCCAATGAGTCAACTCTTTGTATCAGGTGGCCAAAGTACTGGAGTTTCAGCTTTAGCATCATTCCTTCCAAAGAAATCCCAGGGTTGATCTCCTTTAGAATGGACTGATTGGATCTCCTTGCAGTCCAAGGGACTCTCAAGAGTCTTCTCCAACATCACAGTTCAAAAGCATCAATTCTTCAGCGCTTAGCCTTCTTCACAGTCCAACGCTCACATCCATACATGACCACAGTTAAAATCATAGCCTTGACTAGACGGACCTTTGTTGGCAAAGTAATGTCTCTGCTTTTGAATATGCTATCTAGGTTGGTCATAACTTTCCTTCCAAGGAGTAAGCATCTTTTAATTTCATGGCTGCAGTCACCATCTGCAGTGATTTTGGAGCCCCAAAAAATAGTCTGACACTGTTTCCACAGTTTCCCCATCTATTTCCCATGAAGTGATGGGACTGGATGCCATGATCTTTACTTAGCAAATTGAGAATAATCAGGCTCCTAATGCACCTCAAAGGGCCTGCCCTGGTCACATAAGCTTATTTGACAAGCTGTAATCTTAGCCTGGGAAACAGGCTTCAGGTGGATCCCCACTGACAGTGCTAATGGATTATGGGAACGTTTCTCTTCAGTAGCCTGAAAGAACAAGTCCAACCACTTGTCACTTCTGGTTTATCTACCCTGGTTTATTTACCCATGGAGCTTGTCAAATGCCAAATATATTGCATTAACTAGACTGTCTATAGACACAACTCAGTGACTTCACTTTCACTTTTCACTTTCACGCATTGGAGAAGGAAACGGCAACCCACTCCAGTGTTCTTGCCTGGAGAATCCCAGGGATGGCGGAGCCTGGTGGGCTGCCGTCTATGGGGTCGCACAGAGTCGGACACAACTGAAGCGACTTAGTAGCAGCAGCAGTAGCAGCAGCAGACTGTCTATAAATTACGATGAGTATCAGGTAGTAGCAAAAGTATTAACAGAGCTCAAGACTGAGGTCACAGTATTTAACAGTGGTCAAAAAACGAAAAGTATTGACAGCTGATTTCATGGCATAAAGATAAATACAGAAATTAAATATCAATGTGGCTGAAATAAGCAAAAAATAAAAAAAAAAAGAAGGATCATGTGGAAATTCAGTACAGAATTATCTCTAGTACACAGCTTTCACAGAATAAAATAAATAATTATGATGCACATGCATTCAAGCATCAGAAGTGCTGAAAAGCACCAGCTGAACTGCTCAAAGTGGCGCAGCTGATTCAGGAGATAGCATGTTGTTCAAGTGGCTGACACATAAGCATTCTAGAAGAAAGCCAAATCCAGCACTTACATTAATTTTGTTAAAGACATCAAAAGATATCAAAACTCAGTAGAAAATATGTATTTTAAAATTGTAGCTGCATTCATAATTTCAATGCTTGATCTTGAGTTGGCTACATCTGAGGGTGATGAAAAATTCCATAAACATAATTCTTTGATACAAAATTATAATTTAATGTCTTGTCAAGTTAATAACACAGTGAGGCTGGTTTTAATTGATGCCATTTCCTTAACAGCACTCAGAATGTCAAGAATCAAAAATAACTCATTTTGATTATCATGAAGATGGGACTCCTATCATTCTTTGTGTAAATAATCATCCTTTCTGTTTGTAAATATACAAAGATTTGAGTTTTCAGGAATACTACATGTTTCTGGTTCATTGTGGATGCTCAGGAAAATTTATGAGTTACTGAAATAAAGGTTTTTCAATCCTTATGTAAAGTAAGCTTCAGAAAAACATAAATTACCCAAACACAACAATTTCTTCTATACTATATTTATGAGTTACTGAAATAAAGGTTTTTCAATCCTTAGGTAAAGCAAGCTTCAGACAAACAAAAATTACCCAAATGTAACAATTTCTTCTATACTATATTTATATCTTCAGAATTTATCTATGAAAACATTTCTGAGACCTATTTATAATTGCACATGAGTACTTTAGTTGGTTCAGACAATCAAGGTACCATCCAGAAGTTTAACAGTAGATATATGATGATATATTCCACTGGCCAATCAGTAAATTCTCACTGCAATATGTGGTAATGTTAGGATTCTTCTGCTCTCAAAGATAGAGCCCATACTCTGTCACAGAAGAAAATTTAGACTGTATTCCAACAAAGAAGAATGAATCTGAGGAAAACTCTAATAGCTGAAAACTATTAGGAGGTTAAATATTTCATTGGAAATATATATTGCTTTGATAATGCCTTCTTACTTTAATGCCAGTAGCAAATTAGCAAGAGGGAAAAAAAAATAATGGATTGATAATGATGTTAACCAAACAGTAGGTGGTTAACAAATTATTTCAATGGTCACCAAATAAGAGATGACTCAAAAATCGTGTATAATCATTGACTTAACATAAAAAGAAATGAATCCTGCAGATAATGTACAACAATATCTGTCAAACTTGATACATCTAACAGTCAATGCGGCTGCAGAATGATTTCTTAAAGAAAAAAAGTGGCATCAATGGAGCCCAGACATCAGCAGAAACAAGAGATCAAACATATCCTTTCAACTTCTCATCTTTTGTTTGAAATGCACATGGATTTAGAACATGCTGAATAAAGATATCAGTGAAAAAGTATTAATACTGGCCCTGCAGCTGATGACAATGAGGCACTCATCTGATTGACAAGAGAGCTATGATTCTATAGGTAAATTAAATATTTAAAAAATAAGCGAAACTTCTTCATTTTAAAACAGCAAATAATTTTAAAAATTCTGCAGAGTACTTAAGAGACACGTATACAGGGTGTAAACATTTTATAGACAGAAGAAACTGCAAGTTAAGGTATAAATACAATGGTATATATTCTTAAAAGTTCTATGAAAATAATACTTTAAGGTAGAAATTGCCCCTCATTCTAATTACCTACAAAGGTAGTAGTGTGAGGGATTCTAATCATATTTGTGAAAAGAATGCAAAAATCATGAAGGAGTTGTGGGCTTGATTTGTTGTATATAACAGTACTGTTATGACATGTGTGAGCAGACGGTTTATTTTAGAGATTCCTTGTACTACTTCTTCAAATAAATATATATATATAATACTGGAATATTTCATACAGTGGTAAAGTTAAAACCTCTTCTGATGTCAAAAAGGTAATGTGTAGTAAGAAAAATCTGAGAACTAAAACACTGAATTTTAGAATTTAAGATTCCATCAGTATATTATATTAATCCTTACCATTTGAAAACAAGACCAGTGATACCAGTATTGGTTGTCACAAAAACTACAGATTATTAAAGGGGAACCAAACTAGATTCCTGTGAGACAGAGGAGAGAAAACATTTAGCCGTAGTTCCTGAGCTTAAAAGAAAACCCGCTTCCAACTCGGTGTGTATCAGCAATATAAGGAGGTTACCTGGCTACTGGTTTCACTTATGGCTTCCAGGAGCTTCTCAACCGCTGCCTGCAGCCGAGAGCTGATATTCAGCATGAGCTCCTCGTTTTCGGGGTCTATCTCGGGCCCAGCGAAGCCGCTGCTCACGAGCCGCTGTGACAGCTCTGTTCCTTCCGCAGCCGCCTTGCGCCACAGGCTGCTGTCGCTTCTTGCTATGTCGCTTCCAGAGTAAGAGGGTATAGACTCATCTGTGATCAGAATTATTTTGAAGGTATAAATCAGTAAGAGGAATCATTTTAGTAAAAAAACAAAAATTACAAAATAAAATCAAACTAAAACTTGAAATCACTGGAAAGAAAGTGTTATTAATATAACACTGTAACAAAACAAAATAGGCAAGTTAAGAATGTAGTATTATTTGATGATCTACCAGGAAGAAGTATGCTATGCTAATAGGGTTGTGCATAAATTAATACTTGAGAGTTAGTAGTTTTCCTTTGATAAAAAAAACTTAAAATACCTTTCAATAGATATTTACTAAATGCCCACCGTGTAGAGTTTACTACGTAATGGAGATGTATAGGTGGCAAGATGTGTTTCCTACCCTCAAGGGCATTACACACAAGTATAATGAGAAAACAAATATTTAAACAAATAAAAGGAAAACACTGTGCAATGAGATAATCCAAGTGTATGGAAAGATGAAGTGCTTGATTCTGTATAGAGAAAACACGATTTCTGAGCACGATCTTGGGCAGCATTACCTGCCTGGCTAGACAGTAAAAGGGACTAAACCTTTTGTAACTGGTTACTCCCAGGTGGCTCAGTGGGTAAAGAACCTGCCTGCAGTGCAGGAGACCCAGAAGACATGGGTTCAGGAAGACCCCTTGGAGGAGGGCAGCAAGGCAACTCCCTCTAGTATTCACACCTGGAGCATCCCATGGGCAGAGGAAGCTGGAGGGCTATGGGTCCATAGGGTTGCAAAGATTCGGACACGACTGAAGCAACTGCGCATGCAGCAGGCATACCAGGAAGAGGTTAGACTAATAAACAGTTCTAATTTAAACTGTGGCCTTATGTTTCCATGCTAGTCTTCTTTCTTATATAAAGGAAACTGAGTTTACATGGGCAGAGATAAAGCTTTGGAAGTGTTTTCTCTAAACTGAAATAAAAGCATAGGTTATTTATCACTTCCATGAAATACTGTACTCATCTCTGGCAGCTTGCTACAATCCAACAGTGAAATTTCCTGAAGAGGAACTACCTATTCTTTTATCAACATATAGCACATATTTATCAGTAACTGTGCAAAGTCAACAAATTAAAAGCAGAAGAAATTTTAATTTCGAAGGTACCTGGAGTAAATACTCAGTTTGATACAATCACCCAGGAGAGTAAGAGCTATTCTTTAAAATGTTTTGCTAAAGTAGCTGGTGCCATATGGAAGTCTCGCACGCAGTAAAAATATCAGATGCAGTTTCAGATACAAGATCTGAAATCAGCACAATTCAACATTCTCTAAGTACCTCCTCTGTATCAGTCATTGGCTGAAGAATCCAAAACTATATTCCAGAAAATGGCTGAAAATGTTTGCTATTTATTATGTAGCGGTGATGGTCTAGTCACTAAGTTGTGTCTGACTCTTGCTATTACCTGTGCTGTGTACTGAGTCACTCAGCAAAAGTTAACAAATTTACTTTTAACTTCATGGCTGCAGTCACCATCTGCAGTGATTTTGGAGCTCAAGAAAATAAAGACTGTCACTGTTTCCCCATCTCTTTGCCATGAAGTGATGGGACCAGATGCCATGATCTTCATCTCCTGAATGTTGAGTTTTAAGCCAGCTTTTTCACTCTCCTCTTTCACTTTCATCAAGAGGCCCTTTAGATCCTTTTTGGTTTCTGCCATAAGGGTGGTGTCATCTGCATATCTGAGGTTACTGGTATTTCTCCAGCAAACTTGATTCAAGTTTGTGCTTCATCCAGCCCAGCATTTCACATGATGTACTCTGCATGCAAGTTAAATAAGCAGAGTGACAATACATAGCCTTGACGAACTCGTTTCCCAATTTGGAACCAGTTCGCTGTTCCATGTCTGGTTCTACCTGTAGCTTCTTGAACTGCATACAGATTTCTCATGAGGCAGGTGAGTTGGTCTGGAATTCCCATCTCTTGGAAGAATTTTCCACAGTTTGTTGTGATCCACAGTCAAACACTTTGGTGTAGTCAATAAAGCAGAAGATGTTTTTCTGGAACTCTCTTTTTCTATGATCCAACTGATGTTGGCAATTGGACCTCTGGTTCCTCTGCTTTTTCTAAATCGAGCTTGAATCAGTTCTTGGTTCATCTACTGTTGAAGCCTCACTTGGAGAATTTTGAGCATTACACTGCTGCTAGCATGTGAGGTGAGTGCAACGGTGTGGTAGTTTGAACATTCCTTGGCATTACCTTTCTTTCGGATTAGAGTGAAAACTGACCTTTTCTAGCCCTGTGGCCACTGGTGGGTTTTCCAAAGTTGCTAGCAAACTGATGCAACACTACAATAGCATTTAAAGTAGGAAATCAAGAGCTACCTGGAGTAACAGGCAAGTTTGGCCTTGCAGTGCAAAATGAAGCAGGGCAAAGGCTAACAGAGATCTCCCAAGAGAACACACTGGTTGTGGCAAACACCCTCGCCCAACAACACAAGAGAAGACTCTACACATGGACATCACCAGATGGTCGACACCGAAATCAAATTAATTATATTCTTTGCAGCCGAGATGGAGAAGCTCTACACAGTCAGCAAAAACAAGACCAGGAGCTGACTGTGGCTCAGATCATGAACTCCGTATTGCATAATTTGTACTTAAATTGAAGAAAGTAGGGAAAAACACTAGACCATTCAGGTATGACCTAAATCAAATCCCTTACGACTATACAGGAGAAGAGACAAATAGATTCAAGGAATTAGATCTGATAGACAGAGTGCCTAAAGAACTATGAACAGAGATTCATGACACTGCAAAGGAAGCGGTGATAAAACAAAAAGTGAATGTATTGATAACAGGGACTAACAGTTTATAAATACTCATGAGATCAAAATGACCTTAGAATTCAAAATGAATTCAGCTACTCTACAATGTATATTACAAAGTCACTAAATAAAATTAATATAGCCTAAGAACAGAGATTCATGACACTGCAAAGGAAGCGGTGATAAAACAAAAAGTGAATGTATTGATAACAGGGACTAACAGTTTATAAATACTCATGAGATCAAAATGACCTTAGAATTCAAAATGAATTCAGCTACTCTACAATGTATATTACAAAGTCACTAAATAAAATTAATATAGCCTAAAAAATGAATGATATTTTTGATGAAGCAAGAAATATTACAATTGGTGTTAAAACTAAAAATACATATATATAACATCTTCAGCTGAGGAATTAAATGCATTCTAGTGACATTTTCTTTTAATGGATACAGAGAATTTAACAAATCTGAGGTAAGATGATGGTCTGATATAATGATAAGCCAAGGCTTTGTGGAGTCAAAGAACGTGCAGAAGCAAGAATGAGGTTAGGACAGAGAGCTGAGAAAAGGTAGCTAAAAGTAGGCTGGATCCAAGTTGTGATAGGCCTTAAGTTTTAAGAAACTGAGGGCTTTGTTATACATAATGGGGAAGTAAATAATTTTTTGAGTAGGAGTATCAGTTCTATGAATCAGGAAGCAAACTGTATCAATGCAGAAGGAGGGTTAGAAGAGTCTGGTTAGAGAGCTATTTCAATTCTCCAGATGAGAAACGATACAGATGGACAAGGGCTAGTTATAGGCTGGAAAAAAATGGAATGTGTAAGACAAGGAAGAAAGAAAAGCAGTAAAAGATGACTGGGTTTTTCCAGCTAAGATGACTCTCAGATGACAGAACAGTCTTAAGAGAAATACTAAAAAACTAGTAAGCATGAAAAAGGATTAGTCTGAAGTGCTAATGGGCGACATGGAGGACTTTTGGAAATTTGAGTCACTTGTAGAAAGGTGCTATAATCTTATTTTTCTGAATGTTGAGCTTTAAGCCAACTTTTTCACTCTCCTCTTTCACTTTCATCAACAGACTCAATTCTTCCTCACTTTCTGCCGTAAGGGTGGTGTCATCTGCAATTCTGAGGTTATTGATATTTCTCCCAGAAAGCTTGATTCCAGCTTGTGCTCCATCTAACCCAGTGTTTCTCATGATGAACTTTGCATGTAAGTTAAATAAGGAGGGTGACAATATACGCATTGACATACTCCTTGACATAAGCCTTGACATACTCCTTTTCCTATTTGGAACCAGTCTGTTGTTTCATGTCCAGTTCTAACTGTTGCTTTCTGACCTGCATAGAGGTTTCTCAAGAGGCAGGTCAGGTGGTCTGGTATTCCCATCTCTTTCAGAATTTTCCACAGTTTGTTGTGATCCACACAGTCAAAGGCTTTGGCTTAGTCAATAAAGCAGAAATAGATCTTTTTCGGGAACTCTCTTGCTTTTTCCATGATCCAGCAGATATTGGCAATATGATCTCTGGTTCCTCTGCCTTTTCTAAAACCAGCTTGAGCATCTGGAGTTCACGTTCATGTATTGCTGAAGCCTGGCTTGGGGAATTTTGAACATTACTTTACTAGCATGTGAGATGAGTGCAATTGTGCGGTAGTTTGAGCATTTTTTGGCATTGCCTTTCTTTGGGATTGGAATGAAAACTGACCTTTACTAGTCCTGTGGCCACCACTGGGTTTTCCAAATTTGCTGAACTATTCAGTGCAGCACTTTCACAACATCATCTTTCAGGATTTGAAATAGCTCAACTGGAATTCCATCACCTCCACTAGCTTTGTTCATAGTGATGCTTCCTAACACCCACCTGACTTCACTTTCCAGGACATCTGGCTCTAGGTGAGTAATCACACCATGGATATTATCTGGGTCATGAAGGTCTTTTTTGTACAGTTATTCTGTGTATTCTTGCCAACTCTTCTTAATATCTTCTGCTTCTGTTAGATCCATACCATTTCTGTCCTTTATTGAGCCCATCTTTGCATGAAATGTTCCCTTGGTATCTCTAATTTTCTTGAAGAGATTTCTAGTCTTCCCCATTCTGTTGTTTTCCTCTATTTCTTTGCATGATTGCTGAAAAAGGCTTTCTTATCTCTCCTTGCTATTCTTTGGAACTCTGCATTCAAATGGGTATATCTTTCTTTTTCTTCTTTGCTTTTTGCTTCCCTTTTTTTCACAGCTATTTGTAAGGCCTCCTCAGACAGCCATTTTGCCTTTTGATATTTCTTCTTCTTGGGGATGGTCTTGATTCCTGTCTCCTGTACAGTGTCATCCATAGTTCAGCAGGCACTCTATCATATCTAAGATCTAATCACTTAAATCTATTTCTCCCTTTCACTGTATAGTCATAAGGGGTTTTGATTTAGGTCATACCTGAATGGTCTAGTGGTTTTCTCCACTTTCTTCAATTTCAGTCTGAATTTGGCAATATGGAGTTCATGATCTGAGCCACAGTCAACTCGCGGTCTTGTTTTTGCTGACTGTGTAGAGCTTCTCCATCTAGGCTGCAAAGAATATAATCAATCTGTTTTCGGTGTCGACCATCTGGTGATGCCCATGTGTAGAGTATTCTCTTGTGATGTTGGAAGAGGGTGTTTGCTATGACCAGTACATTCTCTTGGCAGAACTCTATTAGCCTTTGCCCTGCTTCATTCTGTACTCGACGGCCAAATTTGCCTGTTACTCCAGATATTTCTTGATTTCTACTTCACGGCAAATAGATGGGAAAACAATGGACACAGTAGCTGACTTTACTTTTCTAGGCTCAAAAATCACCACAGATGGTGACTACAGCCATGAAATTAAAAGACTCTTGCTCCTTGGAAGGAAAGTTATGACAAACCTAGATAGCATATTAAAAAGCAGCAACATTACTTTGCCAACAAAGGTCTGTCTAGTCAAGGCTATGGTTTTTCCAGTGGTCATGTGTGGATGTGAGAGCTGGACTATAAAGAAAACTGAGTGCTGAAGAACTGATGCTTTTGAACTGTGGTGTTGGAGAAGACTCTTGAGAGTCCCTTGGACTGCAAGGAGATCCAATCAGTCCATCCTGAAGGAGATCATTCCTGGGTGTTCATTGGAAGGTCTCATGCTGAAGCTGAAACTCCAATACTTTGGCTACCTGATGAGAAGAGCTGAGTCATTTGAAAAGACCCTGATGCTGGGAAAGATTGAGAGCAGGAGGAGAAGCGGATGACAGAGGATGAGATGGTTGGATGGCATCATTCATTTGATGGACATAGGTTTGGGTGGACTTCGGGAGTTGGTGATGGACAGGGAGGCCTGGCATGCTGTGGTTCATGGGGTCGCAAAGAGTCAGACACGACTGAGACACTGAACTCAACTGTAGAAAGGTGAGAGGTGAACCTTGGAAAAAGACACATTTATTCTAGGAGCAATATGTAGTGAGAGAAGGACAAATAGTTGGCATCTCTGTATAGAATAAGCCAACAAAAAATCTCTGTAAAAAAATTCACAGAAAGACAGGAGGAAGATGTTCCAGGAGACAAGGAGACAACATTTTAAAAAAAGAGACTTCAATAATCCTATTTGTCTAGAAAGTCAAACAGGACACGAACTGAGATGCTACTGGATTTGTGAATTGGAAGGTCACTGTTGTCCACAGGGAAAGCAGCTTCAATACTATACAAACAGGAACCCAAGCTGTTAGAAGCAAGTGTTGGTTGATCTCTCATAGTGTTTGTTGTGCTTTATCTTCAGGAGAGGGCAAAGTTGAGAAAAATCATTTTCTCTGTAATATTATGAAGACACCAGCAAGTTTTACAGTATAAAGAAGGACTCAATTTTAAGGAAAAAAACTGAAGATATATATATAACACTGGAGCAATTCTCAAACACAAAATACAAAGGATATATTAAAAAAAGTGGCTTATAAAAAGCCACTGAATATTAACTTTTTAATGGCTAATAAAAAATACATTAAAGTACCTAATAAAGATGAATATGTGAACCAGCTTAATAATGTACTTTACTGATGACATTTTGAAGACATTAACACACAAAGATAATCTCAATCTGTCCCAATGAAGATACAGAACTTTGTTTATTCCAATGAAATAAAGGAATGAGAATAATATCAAACTTGTATTTATAATAACTAGTCTTTGGAAGGAAAGATATAAATTGGCAGGGCAATTTCATTAAATGCCAGGAGAATTCTCAGAATGACCAATTTCATGAACAGAATCATGATTTCAGACTGGCCAACCATTCAGACCTCTATCTGAAACATGGCAGATGATAGTTATCCAAAGTCTTTAGTCATTCATTCTGTGGATTATAACATGTTCATTCTATAGAGATAGCAGTCAGCTTCTCAGTTTAAGCAGGGCCTGTGATAGGATAGAGCAGTCCCCTGCCCTGGCCTGAAGACATCTAGAGCTCCACCTGGAAACCCGTGGTTCTAGTCTGATTTTTTTACCTTACAGATGACTAAACTAGAAGCCTCAGGAGAGTAAGAGGCTTACCCAGGGCCACGGTGAGCTGGAAGAAGGACCTTCTCATTACTAACCCAGTATTCTTGCTATAACATCGCATTGCTCCAAAACAAACAAACAAACAAAAAAAAGCTACAGCAAATAAGATTCAGTCCCTGGTCTTCTAAGGGAGAGGTATTTTTACCACTGAACCATCACAGTGTAGGCCTACAGGACATTTTCTTTCAATACCTCCTAAGGAAACTCATTTTATGAACTAGTCTAATATTCACTTAAGTTCAAGCAATTCCACAATGGCTCAAAATTTCCCTTCACTTTCTTATGAGGAAGCAAACATTAGGAAGTCAATTATTTTTTTTAGAGAGTGAACAAGTCCCCACACGTTTAAAATCTAAACAAGTTTAGACTTGAGGACTGCAAAGAGATTACAAGTGCTACTTATGACCAACCTAGACAGCATATTGAAAAGCAGAGACATTACTTTGCCAACAAAGGTCCGTCTAGTCAAGGCTATGGTTTTCCCTGTGGTCATGTATGGATGTGAGAGTTGGACTGTGAAGAAGGCTGAGCGCCGAAGAATTGATGCTTTTGAACTGTGGTGTTGGAGAAGACTCTTGAGAGTCCCTTGGACTGCAAGGAGATCCAACCAGTCCATTCTGAAGGAGATCAGCCCTGGGATTTCTTTGGAAGGAATGATGCTAAAGCTGAAGCTCCAGTACTTTGGCCACCTCATGCGAAGAGTTGACTCCTTGGAAAAGACTCTGATGCTGGGAGGGATTGGGTGCAGGAGGAGAAGGGGACAACAGAGGATGAGATGGCTGGATGGCATCACGGACTCGATGAACGTGAGTCTTAGTGCAGGGAGGCCTAGTGTGCTGTGATTCATGAGGTCACAAAGAGTCGGACACGACTGAGAGACTGAACTGAACTGAACCCACAACAAAAAGTCATATATAAAAACTGAAGAGCAAGAGTTGTTTTATGGAGACGGAATGGCAACTCACTCCAGTATTCTTGCCTGGAGAATTCTGTGGTCAGAGGAGCCCAGTAGGCTACAGTCCATGGACTCACAAGAATCAGACATGACTTAGCAACCAAACTACCACCACCAGGTGTCCTATAATCAGATTAAAACTGAACTTTTTGTTATATTAAATAAGCTACTAAAGAACTATTTTAGAAGTTCATTTTAGTTTTTACAGTAATACTCCCATTAAACATATGAAAAACACCAGAAAAAAATCTTATATATGGAACATGGTATCAGTATTTTAAAGACTGTACTTTCTTCAGTTTTAAATTATAAATTCTTTAAATTCAGTATTTCCTTCAAGATGTAAAGTAAATCTAAGTACCCTGAAACAATACTAGTGATCTTCCTAATTTTGTTACTAAGACTACCATATCATTGCCAACACAGTAACATAAAAACTGATTAAATGGAAATTATACATTATAACACCAGCAAAATTCTTATATGATATGATATGGTGGAGGTCTTACAGCAAAATGCCCCTTTCCCAGATGGTTAGGTGAAACTAGCTTATGAAATGATTGTTTTTTAAAAAGCATGATTTGATAAATACTTTTACAATGAGATCAACAAATTTTACCTAATTCTTCTCTATACATCAAGATTCACATGAAGAAAACAAACAGCCCTTGATTGAGAGCTTAACCAACAGTGAAATTAAAAAAAAACGTTTCTACAAAGTTTGAAACAAATGAAAAGAAAATTTAAAGTTACAGTATCATTTCACCTCTGACTTCACTAAAAGTAGTTTTTAAAATTATCTTTGAATTCAACTTAAGTTTTAAAATCAATTTTAGTTAAAACTCCAAATCAAGCTTTTCTCTGCATTAGAAACATTAAGTGGCCAACCTATAATTAAGCAAAGTTTCTCTAAGTAGGATAATTTCTTCTCATTTTTCCACATGAAACTTAAAACAGTGAAAACAGTGAAGTCGCTCAGTCGTGTCCGACTCTTTGCAACCCCATGGACTGTAGCCCACCAGGCTCCTCCATCCATGGGACTCTCCAGGCAAGAATACTGGAGTGGGTTGCCATTTCCTTTTCCAGGGGATCTTCCCAACCTAGAGATCGAACCCGGGTCTCCTGCACTGCAGGCAGACGCTTTAACCTCTGACTTACCAGGGAAGCCTGAAACTTAAAACAGAATGTTCTCAAAAACTGCATAACTGGCGTTTTGATTTTTAGATGACTGGTCTCCAACGAGGGAAAAGTTCTTGGGTATGGAATGGCAGTGAAGGAAGGCCTTGATCTTCTGATCCAAGTGTTTGGACCTTATCTTTCCCCATATGACAAGAACTTTCCCCTTTAGAGGGTGGTTTCAGGGCACTGCTTATACCACGTAAATATCGTAAGAGTCTGAGTGGTGATATGAAATTTTTCTTTTATTGGCAGTGAAATTAAACAGCCTTACAATAATGGTGTTTTGAGATTAGCTCTAGTATATTTGTGTTTGAAGGATTTTTATTGGAAAATAATATTCTTTCTTCTATATTTTCAGCACTAGTAATGTGCTTGAACTGAGAAGATTTATTGAAAATAGTTATGATAGTTTCAACAGCATATAAAACTCACCTCCTGTCTGTTCCTCATGGACACAAGACTTTATTGGTGGCTCTGCTTCTGACCTCCGAATCAGGCTGGCAGAAGCCTGGCCTTTACTAGATCTATCTAAAATGCCCAGGACATGGCGACCAATTGTTTCTTCAACAGCTGCTGTTGTCTTTACCACTTCTAAGAGGATCTTCAGAAGTCTGTTATTAGCTTTCTGGAGTGCATACCTGTACAGGTAAGGAAACATTCATTAAAATGTTTAATCTTTTTAAAGCAAACACTTAGGTCTACAAAAGAAAAATACACTACAAAACATCTGACTTAAAAAGTAAAACTTCACATGATCCTGTTAAAAATAATATGCAGTAGCACCTGCGATGAAGTGCTTTTTGTATTTAAATGATAAAATTGGTTTTCTTCTGAAAAATTTTCATCAGTCAACTAGTTTTTGAAAATTTGCAGCATTTTACTGACCTGAAAGAAATCAAATAACTAGAGTTTTAAGCTAGGAACTTCTAAATTAGAAGAAAATTTTAGGGAGATGCAAAAGTTAAGTTTCAAAAAGTGTGCACAATACCTAATCATAAGCAAGTTACTGAGCTGGTAATACTATTCATGGTTACTCAGATATTTTAACGTTTAAAATATCTTTTTGCATGTTGAACAACATATTCTAAAATAGATTCAAAAATTCCACCAGGAAAAATGTTTGTGTTTCTAGAACTTAATGGTGATGATCTATATGGTTAAATTACAGAAATAGACAGAGACCTGTTTTTAATAAAGGTCTACAGTACAATCTCACCATCTGCCAACACCAGAGGGTTAAAACCTCAGGCTGCTGATTATTATATCTGCTCCAGAGACAGAAACTTCTCAAGTTACACATACCACACTCATTTCAGTCAGCAGAAGGAACCTATTTTCAACTAAATGGAATTAATAGCTCCCTCTCTCTTTTTTAACAAGCAATACATTATTATTTAAAAAAATTAGAAAATGCTCCTACCCAACCACCAAAATATCTTAGTACTCAGAGATAATCATGGTTAACATATTAATCCCTAAGCATTCTAGGCATTTTCCCTCCTCTTTCTCTCTCATAAATATATATACACAAAACGAAAATGGGATTATCCTGGACAAAGTGTTTTTTACAAGCTTTCTTTTGTCTTTAGCACAAACGTTTTCATGTGTCAAGAAATTTGCTGCCATAAATGGTGATTCAGAAGGTTATCTGATTAATCTTCCGAATAACTAAACTCTCTTGTGCTAATAGCTTAATTCAACAAAGGTACTATGGTGGCAAACTATATATTTAATACACGCAGACAAAATAAGAGACTTTCATGGGAAAAAGTCCTCTGAAAACACTTTCTCTTCAGTTTCACACTGTGGGAGATCACCAACAAACAGGTTAAGGGGTATCTGTTTTCACAGGCACATGACATGACTATTTTAAGACAAGGTAATAAATGGAGCAGTTTTCCTTCAGCATTTGTCAAGTGAAAAAGACAGTTCTATTTTTACACTGAGATCAAGTTCTCTGGTTACATAAGGAAGGATATTAAAAATAAAACTTTAAATAATTTAGTTAGTAGGAAGTAAGGGTTTATTTCTTTAACTTTTTATCAGGTTTTGTTTAAGCCCCAAACACCCCAGGACTAGGATAATTTGAAAATATTCCTACATAAGAGAAATAATTCAAAATAAAAGGATGGTAAAAAATAATAAATAGGAATACTCATTTATCAACACTCACTACAAAGATTTCTAAAAAAATAAACACTATAATTTTAAAAATTAGAGATATACCAATTAGAGATAAATAATATAAAATAAACACTGTGTTTATTTTATATTGTCATGGTAACTCTAGTTTTCGTACACTGTCTTTCTTGTTTGAGTTCCATACTGACTGTGTTCCATACTGATGATCCAATGGGGAAGCCAAAATCTTAGGGGCCAAATTCCTCCATGCAAGCTGAGGAAGCAGGTTGGGAGGACACGGAGGGTTGGCAGTAACAGAAATTGGAAAAGGAGGACATTAAGTTAGCAGGCATTGACTTTAATTTAAAATTAAAGAAATGCTTTTCATTTGAACAAAACAGATTTTAAAATATTGTGCCTAAAATCCTTAATGTGGGGTAACTATTCTCATTTTTACATGAATCTCTACAAAATCAAAGTTAAGGGAAAGTTTTGTTAACATCAGATTATTAATTTATTCCTCCATAAAGATGGGATATAGATTAAAAAGTCTTATCTCTTTTTTTTTTTAAGTCTTATCTCTTATACAGTAAATGCATCAAAGAAGTTAAATGTATACTATCATATTTAATCATTTAATTTTTTTGGTCATAAACCAGGGGGTGGCTTATACTGGATGCATGTCTGAACAGTGAAGGAATAAACTGACATGTACAATTTTGTTTTTTAGGATAAAAAATGGCATGTGAGCAGAATAAAATTAATCAAGAAAGAGTCAATAACCAAATAACCTTAGCCTTATCATTTATTAAGTGCATGCTCAATAGCCAATAAAATTATATACAAGAGAGTTTTAAAAATTTGTCTATTAATATTAGGAAAATGATCATTCTTTACATATAGAGCACAATGTACAAATAAAATAGATGTATAAGATAACAATAAAGACAAATGAAGTTTGTAACACCAAAACAACTATTTTAATTCACTTTACATTGAAAAAAATACACATTCTGTATACCTTTCATTGGACACAATTTCAGGAGGCACCTCCTCAGGTTTTTTGTCCAATACCTTTTCTT
>SJYC01035575.1:0-16202 GCA_006408675.1 Madoqua kirkii
TTAATTTTTTTGGTCATAAACCAGGGGGTGGCTTATACTGGATGCATGTCTGAACAGTGAAGGAATAAACTGACATGTACAATTTTGTTTTTTAGGATAAAAAATGGCATGTGAGCAGAATAAAATTAATCAAGAAAGAGTCAATAACCAAATAACCTTAGCCTTATCATTTATTAAGTGCATGCTCAATAGCCAATAAAATTATATACAAGAGAGTTTTAAAAATTTGTCTATTAATATTAGGAAAATGATCATTCTTTACATATAGAGCACAATGTACAAATAAAATAGATGTATAAGATAACAATAAAGACAAATGAAGTTTGTAACACCAAAACAACTATTTTAATTCACTTTACATTGAAAAAAATACACATTCTGTATACCTTTCATTGGACACAATTTCAGGAGGCACCTCCTCAGGTTTTTTGTCCAATACCTTTTCTTTAAAGGTCTGTTCTTCAACTTCTCCTTGGTTTTCACTTCCATTCTAAGTGTGCGTAAAGGTAGGGAGGACAAGACAGAAAGGAAACCTGTCATCTTGGAAACAGCATGTCATTCTTATATTGTTATAAGGTGAAAAAGAAACCCCTGTGTGCAAACAGATACTATCCGAAATAATGTTTAACTCTATTTTATCAGGAGATTAGCATTATCAAAAAAAGGCATGCTATAATATGACAATAAAGCTTGTTTGGTTACTGGGCTCCCTGGTGAAACAACAGTGGTTGCTAAATCACTGTCAGATTCAAATTACCTTAAATGGAACGTAAGGCATCTCGACTCCACTTACCTTCAATGTAAACAATCACAAATATGTTAAGCTTAGACCTAAAAAAACACACATTTCACACCAGCAACAAAGACACACAGATCCTACTGCATTGTTGATCCATTGCTCCTAGGTGGGCCAAAGTCCATACTACCTGTGTTTGCGTACTGCTGTTGCGCAGCTCACAACACGCTTCTCTCTTCCAGCTAGAGACAGCTGCTTTAGTGCTTCCAGCTCCTCTAAAAGCACCCTCTCTCTCTCTGAAACCAGGTTTTCATTATCTATTGAGGATCTCTAAATAAGAAAAAAGGTCATGAGAGAATATTGTTTGCGATAGAAGGGAAAGGCAGGAATATTAAGCAGATTTTCTTTTAACCCGCTAGAACCAACAGGCCTTGGTTCTACCCTGATTCATAGTCCATGCTTAGGGGGTTAAAAGCATATATCAAGTTCAATGCAAAATTTGAAACTTAAAAAAAAAAAAAAAGCTACTTAGGCCTAAATATTCATGAATTTTTATAGCTTAATTAATATTATTTTAATATGCCAGTTTTGCATTGAAAATTCAGAAGTTTCAAGTCACCAAATGCAATGAAGAAAAGCAAAATTAATTTTTCCAAATGTCTTATGTTCAACTCCCAATTTTCCTATTATTCTATATCTGAAACTATATTTCAAGAGTTCTCTGTTGTCTTTTATTTCAGCTTAACTTTTCAAAATAAATTGAATAAATTTGTTTTTATAGGAATTTTTACACAAATATTTGCTTTTCTACAATGATTTTGTGAGTATATTACATACACCAATTGATAAGATTTCAGTTCCCAAATACCAAGGAGTATGTAAATTTAGTCAAGAAAGTGGTTAAGATTATGCAAATTTGCATTTCTCAAATCAAGAAGAGATGTTTCCGTGGATTAAGTTCCAGAAACATACTACTTCAGATTTCCATTCACAATTAAAAGACAGATTAAAGATAGATAAAGGTAAACCATGGAGAAACCAATTGGTAGACTCACAACTCTATAAAGAAAAAATGGGAAAACTGAGTATCAACTGCATCTCAGCACAAAGAATTTCCCCAACTGCCAAAGTACTTTTGCCACGTACATACTCAATGGAATGGCTAAAAACAAAAACCTCAGAACCACTTTTTCAGTGTCTAAAAAGGCAGGTAAGTCAAACGGTAGAGAGACAGTGCTCTCCAAGGTTGGTTAGGCACCCTTAACAAGATCTTAGTCTCCCGTACTGGTGGAGCCTGTTCCTGATGTTAAATATTCGTATTTATTCAGATCTCAGCAATAATTCTGACTTTTAAAAAAAAAAGCTCTATAAAAACACTGCTTTTTAATTGGGGAGGGAAGGGACTCTTGGTCCCATACCTGAGCTAACTGTTTATTCAGCCTCTTAATCTCTTCTTGAAGCTGTTCTTGGTCTTCTCGCTGTCTCTCCATCTGCCGCATGTGTGCCTGCCTTAAAAGCTCTGTTGCCTGTTGATGTTCCTGGTACTGTCGTACAAGTTCCTGTCTCATATCTTCCAACTGTTCTTCATTTAACATCAGTTGTCTAGAAGCATCCATGCTTGATACCAAAATCTCATCATGGAGCTGTAATAGTTAAAAATTCAGCCGTAAAACATTTTGTGGAAATCTGTCAGCACTGATTTTTTAAAATACATATGAAAATAATTCTAATACTAACCCCACAAAGCATGTCATTTTAAACTTCACATTACTAAACATAAATAATTTAAAAAATTTGTCTTTATAATTTCAAATCAATGTGAAGGTAATTATTATTATACATGTTGTTCTCCAAAAGCAAAATAACTATCAGTTATTTTAGATGTAGTCTAAATCAAAGGGAGGAGAAGAATAAGGAAAGACACTCAAGATTCCTCCTATTCGTAATGAATAACTCTATTATTCCTCTTGACATTTTATAAGGAAATAATATAAGTGGAATTCTTCTATTTTAAATTTTAATTTACAAAATGAGAAATTTTATCTCTTTATATTACACAGTGGTCATCAGAGTACTGTAGAGAACTGCTTGATAAGAAACAATCTTCAATAATGTTTATCTGGAAATAAAAGCCTTGTATTCCACTTTCTCAAACTTGTAAGAAGTCATCACCTTACTGGATTTCAACAAGTCCTGAAAAGTTACACTTAACCAAATCATTCTGCCTTGAACAGTTGCTGACAAGTTAAAGAGATTTTGCACTTCAAGAAGGTTGACATTTTATTTGAATATGTCTCTAAAAAGACATAACTTGTCATGAATATTAACAAAAAATTTGACTTAAGATAATTTTAAAAGAAGTAGAATTTACTATGTTCTGTTAAAGGCACACACAGCTGAGGTACAGATCCTCCATTGATGAAAAAGTTAAGGGTACTAGTATATATACAGGAGACTGCTTTAAATTATCTTAAGTGGGCAGCTCTTTCCTTCTGATACTATCCTATTAAGCAAATATTTTACCATACATATTGCCAAATTATAGTATAATAATTTGAATTGACTGAAAATGTGGGTACAACTTACAGTGAGGTGTTACCAGTACAATGTATATAAGACAAACAAAAATATTATGAATCCGACCAGTTTTATCTAATAATAATATTAAGCCATTTATTCATACACTTTAAAAGTCACTTTTCCCTTGTGGCTCAGATGGTAAACCCACTCCAGTACTCTTGCCTGGAAAATCCCATGTACAGTGGAACCTGGTAGGCTACAGGCCATGGGGTCACAAAGAGTTGGACACGACTGAGCAACTTCACTTCCACTTTAAAAGTCACAGATCAAGACTGAATCGAATACTTATCTTCTCCGTTAAGCAACATTACTGTTACTATTTTATAATATTATAATTATAATTTATAATATTTATAATATTTATTTTTAAACTCAACGAAGCATACTTACAGATTCTCTGACCATAAATGTTCTATCTTTGGAGGACATTTCTTCTGAAATAGTCAGTTCACAGTCCTTTGATTCTAGTATATCATCGAGATGCTCTCTGCTTGATAACAGAACTTCCTTTCCATCTTCTCCTAACTCCTTACTAAGTGGTTTACATTCTTCTTTAAATTTCCTGTCTGTTGTCTCTAAAGTCTGAAAACCAGCCTGACCCTGTGATAATTTTATTTCATTTAAGTAATGCTCTTGCTGACAGAGAGTAGATGCTTCTGATGATGGAGTATCTTCTTTTCCCCCAGATATTCTAGATAGTTCAGTTTGCTGAGCAAATGCTATACTCATTGACACAATGACCTAAAGAAATAAGGTAATCAAAAAGGATTCAGTTCAAGAAAGGATTAGATCTGTAAATACTAGCAGGAATTACAAAAGCAAGTTTCCTCTTAAAAACTACACAAATTAGTAAAAAAGATGGCCTTGTGCTTTTAAACTAAAAGAAATCTTAGCATAAAGTGATAAGATAAAGATTCTGTTTTATAATGAATCTAATATCAAACTGTTTTACTGCTTGCCTTTTTAAAATCAATAATTATAAAAAATTCTGTCTTACTATAACAGCAGTAAATGTTTGGACAGAAATTAAAAAGGAAATAAAAGCCCTTATATTTCTCTCCTCCAAGAAAAATCACTATTAACACTTTAGTACATACATTTCCAAATCTTCTTCCTCTTCTTTACATTTAGATATGGATATAAATAGATACAGACAAACATTTTTCTTAGTCATATTCTAATACTAACCTGTTTTCATAACTATAGTAAATATCTTTTCAAGTCAAGAAATACATTTCCATATAATTTTAAATGGGTTTAAAGTTTCATATTATACAGATGTACTATAAATGTACTTAATCAACTATTTATGTTGGACATTCAGACTAGTTCATCCTTAAGGCTATTTAAATGTCACTGTGATGAAATCTTTGTAACCACATCATACACATATTCTTTCCAATGTGCTTGCAGTAAACTCCCAGAAGCACAGCACTAGGTTTGTGTGATTAGTGAAACTGAGCAAGACCCTGTGGGGCTCCCAGGCATGGAAGCCTGTTTTGGTCCCCATTTCCTGTAAGCAAAACTCCAGACTCTATGACCTTCCCTGAATTCCAAAGGGCAGATTCGAACAGTTGTTAGTCAAGGAAGGAGCAGCCAAGAAACAAGCTCAGGCTGGTTAATGGGACCAGAGAAGCTTTAAGATAAGGAGACCAACCACCAGCTCACACCCTCATCTTGTCAGAAACTCCATCCCTGAAACCACTGCTATAAATAGTGGATTCTTTGCCACTGCGCCACCTGGGATGCCCCACTGCTGTAAAACCCTGCATCAAACCCTCCCAGATTGGGACACACAGCTTTTGAGGGCAGGAACCTGCTCTGTCTCCTATTGCCTGGCAACACAAGAAAGCTATCCTTTTCTCTTTCATCCAAAACCCTGTCTCTGAGGGTTGATGTATTACTGGTATGCAAAGAAGCTGAGCTTTTGGCATCATTGGTAAAAATGATGATACAATTCAATCGACTCTATTTCACTTTCCACTTCAACTATGAGCCTTAATTCCTGCTTATTTTAGTTCCACCCACCATAGGGAACTAGAAATTGTGTTCAGCAGCCTTGGCTCTGAGAAGTCTAAGCCTCTGAGAACCAACTATTGTTGTTCAGGCACTAAAGTCATGTCTGACTCTTTGGAAATTCCATGGACTACAGAACGCCAGGCTCCTCTATCCTCCACTATCTCTTGGCGTTTGCTCAAATTCATGTTCACAAAGTTGGTGATGCTATCTAACCATCTCATCTTTTGTCACCTCCTTCTCCTTTTGCCTTCTTTCTCAGCATCAGGGTCTTTTAGAATGAGTCAGCTCGTTGCATCAGGTGGCCAAAGTATTGGAGCTTCAGCTTCAGCGTCAGTCCTTCCAATGAATATTCAGGACTGATTCCTTTAGGATTGACTGGTTTGATTTCCATGCAGTACAAGGGACTCTCAAGAGTCTCCTCCAACACCAGTTTTCAAAAGCATCAGTTCTTTGGTGCTCAAACAAGAATCTGACCAAATGTTAAGTCATAAATGAAATTTTTAAAAAATTGGTCATTATAAAGGTCACTCTCTTTTGCATACATATTTAGAATAGAAATGGGTAACAAATAATTTAAAAAATCATGTTTTGGAAACTAAACAACCAACCAACCAACCAAACATAAAAACCAAGCCTAGACTAACTATCTTGTAATTCTCTCCTTTCTATTCACCACCACACCATCTGATCAAATTCCACCAGTGTTTACAATTAACTCTGCCTAGTCAAGATTGCCAGGAGAAATATCAATAACCTCACACATGCAGATGACACCACACTTATGGCAGAAAGTGAAGTGGAACTAAAAAGTCTCTTGATGAAAGTCAAAGTGGAGAGTGAAAAAGTTGGCTTAAAGCTCAACATTCAGAAAACGAAGATCATGGAATCTGGTCGCATCACTCTAAGGGAAATAGATGGGCAAACAGTGGAAACAGTGTCAGACTTTATTTTGGGGGGCTCCAAACTCACTGCAGATGGTTGACTGCAGCCATGAAATTACAAGACGCTTACTCCTTGGAAGAAAAGTTATAACCAACCTAGATAGCATATTCAAAAGCAGAGACATTACTTTGCCAACTAAGATCCATCTAGTCAAGGCTATGGCTTTTCCTGTGGTCACGTATGGATGTGAGAGTTGGACTGTGAAGAAGGCTGAGCGCTGAAGAATTGATGCTTTTGAACTGTAGTGTTGGAGAAGACTCTTGAGAGTCCCTTGGACTGCAAGGAGATCCAGCCAATCCATTCTGAAGGAGATCAGCCCTGGGACTTCTTTGGAAGGAATGATGCTAAAGCAGACTTCGGCCACCTCATGCGAAGAGTTGACTCCTTGGAAAAGACTCTGATGCTGGGAGGGACTGGGGGCAGGAGGAGTAGGGAATGACATAAGATGAGATGGCTGGATGGCATCACGGACTCGATGGACGTGAGTCTGAGTGAACTCCGGGAGTTGCTGATGGACAGGGAGGCCTGGCGTGCTGTGATTCATGGGGTCACAAAGAGTCAGACACGACTGAGCGACTGAACTGAACTGAGTCTGTGTCTGTACAGCTGAACTTAACTGAGGAGAAAAATGAAAAAACAAGCTGACTGGTCTTACTTTAACATCATAACCACTCTCCTTGAAATGAGCCCTTGGTAATACTGATCTGTGTCTGTACAGCTGAACTTAACTGAGGAGAAAAATGAAAAAACAAGCTGACTGGTCTTACTTTAACATCATAACCACTCTCCTTGAAATGAGCCCTTGGTAATACTGGACGATTCCATCCAATTTCCCTTGTCTTTTCCATTTCTTATTCCTTCTCTTAGCCCTGTGCTTTCTCCTTAAAGCTCCAACATCATCTCTTCCTTTCTCATTCTCAGGTGCTGAGTTTGCTTTTTACTTTACTGAGAAAAATCGAAGTAATCAGAAAAGAACTTCCACAGTCTCCAAATACTTCATCTGAAAACATACCTGGATCATGAGTCAAATATTCTTACCTTCCTTCCTGTTTCAATGAATTAAACTACCATGCTTCGATCTAATGGCAGCTTTTCAGGGGATCTGCAACTCTTCTCATCTACTCAAGGATACTGCTCCAGCAACTATTCCCCTCTCTCTTTAAACCAGCTATTTCTTCCCCCTTCTCTCCTCAATCGCTTCTATCAGCATAGAAACACACTGTGGTATTTTTCATCTTACACAAAAACAGAAAGCAACAACAATCTACCACTCAATTCCCCACATCACTCTTTAGTTAGTACTGTACTTCTCTCTCCTTAAAAACTCAGAATCATTCCTTTCTTTATTCTGCTCCGTCACTCTCTCTCAAATCAAATCAGTTTGTCTCTACCATTCCATCAAATGTGTTCTTGTGAAAGTCACCGATGACCGCACACTGTAAAATCCAACGGTTAATTTGCAGTTCTAATCTTTCAAGACTTTATCAGAAATACCTGACAAAGTTTAATACATCCTCAACAATAAACTTTCATCATTGGCTTCTCTGATGCAATCTTTTGTCATTTCCACATACAATGTACTACTTTTTAATTTCCTTTGTTCCTCCTCACTTCTCTGCCCTCAAATAGTGGCCTCCTCTGGGCTCAGTTTCCAGACCCCTTCTCCATTTACACTCACTATATTAATATTTTTCAGTACTTCTTATTGTAACAATGGTAAACATACACAACAACAAAAATAAAACATTTTATACTGTCACCCAAAGCACACACAAGTTCTTGTTTGTCTGTTATAATTGAATGTTTCCATTAATATCAAAATCCTATACAAAACCAAATTTAATTTCATGCCTTAAAAAGAAGTTATAACATCACAGTTTGAAAAACACAACTCTAGATACTACCGTATTTCCATGTTGAGTTTTATCTTACTTCCTGAACTCTAGATTTATACTCCAATCATTTTCTCACCCCTTATATTTACACATTTAATGACTGTTTTTCATTTAATGGATAAAAAATTGAATATTAAGTTACCCACTCCTCTTCAAAAACTACTCCTTTGTATTTGTTTTCATCCTACATCTAACACCTAGTAACTCCATTCTTCCAGTTGCTTAGATCAAGTTACCCGCAGAACTATCTTCCCTTGAAGGGGAGTCCTTGCCCCTCTTTCCCTGTATTCCCTCTTCCTGTATCCAGTTACATCTGCTGAGGAAATAAATCTGCACCAGGGTTTCACAATATTTCTCCAAATGGAACCCATGAATACAAGGCTGCAGGACTGAATCAAACCATCCTCCAACTCGGCAGTGCTGGCAGTTGGGTAGGTGGTTTCCAGATTCTTGCCATTCTCTGTGGACACCTCTTGGAGACATCCACTGGAAAACTGCCGACTTAGTCCTTTGCATCCCACTTTCTTAAAAGGTGCTCAATCTATTATCTTCATGATTTACTCTCCCACTGTCATCTGGACTCTCCCCTCATGACAGTTCAAAAGTGAGGTCTTCTGTGATTACCCTATATAAAATAAAAGCACCTCACTCCCCATGGAATCTTCTAGTCTTATTACCTTGGTTCGTTTTTCTTTTCATAGTAAATATTACTCTTATACATTGTCTATTTGCACCAACCAGATAAAAGATCAGGGCTTCACAGGTGGCTCATCAGTAAAGAATCCGCCTGCCAGTACAGGACTCCTGGGTTCAATCCCTAGGTTGGGAAGATCCCCCAGAGAAGGAAATGGCAACCCACTCCAGTATGAGTACCAGGGAAAGCCCATGGACAGAGAAGTCTAGTGGGCTAGAGTCCACAGGGACACAAAAGAGTTAGACATGACTTAGTGACTACACAACAACAGATGTTAGGTCTACAGGAGCAATGCTTTCATCTATTTTTCTTCTGTTATACCCTGCACTCAGAATACTGCTTGGCAGTGAAATGAAATGTTAACGAATGTCTGTTTTGTCAATAGTACATACCCAAATCACAGGTTGAATCCAATGTTATCTATGTCAGCAATCACTATCTCTACTGGTTTCTTCTATATTCTCTGTGCTTTTCTCACTATTTTTCTAACTTCTTATACCGTCCGCATAACCCCATGTATTCTGGTGACTAATATAAACAATCTGCCCTATTCTGGGGCTTCGCTGGTGGCTCACATAGTACAGAATCTGCCTGCAATGCAGAAGACGTGGGTTTGTTCCCTGGGTCAGGAAGATCCCCTGGAGAAGACAGTGGTTACCCACTCCAGTATTCTTGCCTGGAGAATTCCATGGACAGAGGAGCCTGGCAAACATACCTGGATCATGAGTCAAATATTCTTACCTTCCTTCCTGTTTCAATGAATTAAACTACCATGCTTCGATCTAATGGCAGCTTTTCAGGGGATCTGCAACTCTTCTCATCTACTCAAGGATACTGCTCCAGCAACTATTCCCCTCTCTCTTTAAACCAGCTATTTCTTCCCCCTTCTCTCCTCAATCGCTTCTATCAGCATAGAAACACACTGTGGTATTTTTCATCTTACACAAAAACAGAACAGCAACAACAATCTACCACTCAATTCCCCACATCACTCTTTAGTTAGTACTGTACTTCTCTCTCCTTAAAAACTCAGAATCATTCCTTTCTTTATTCTGCTCCGTCACTCTCTCTCAAATCAAATCAGTTTGTCTCTACCATTCCATCAAATGTGTTCTTGTGAAAGTCACCGATGACCGCACACTGTAAAATCCAACGGTTAATTTGCAGTTCTAATCTTTCAAGACTTTATCAGAAATACCTGACAAAGTTTAATACATCCTCAACAATAAACTTTCATCATTGGCTTCTCTGATGCAATCTTTTGTCATTTCCACATACAATGTACTACTTTTTAATTTCCTTTGTTCCTCCTCACTTCTCTGCCCTCAAATAGTGGCCTCCTCTGGGCTCAGTTTCCAGACCCCTTCTCCATTTACACTCACTATATTAATATTTTTCAGTACTTCTTATTGTAACAATGGTAAACATACACAACAACAAAAATAAAACATTTTATACTGTCACCCAAAGCACACACAAGTTCTTGTTTGTCTGTTATAATTGAATGTTTCCATTAATATCAAAATCCTATACAAAACCAAATTTAATTTCATGCCTTAAAAAGAAGTTATAACATCACAGTTTGAAAAACACAACTCTAGATACTACCGTATTTCCATGTTGAGTTTTATCTTACTTCCTGAACTCTAGATTTATACTCCAATCATTTTCTCACCCCTTATATTTACACATTTAATGACTGTTTTTCATTTAATGGATAAAAAATTGAATATTAAGTTACCCACTCCTCTTCAAAAACTACTCCTTTGTATTTGTTTTCATCCTACATCTAACACCTAGTAACTCCATTCTTCCAGTTGCTTAGATCAAGTTACCCGCAGAACTATCTTCCCTTGAAGGGGAGTCCTTGCCCCTCTTTCCCTGTATTCCCTCTTCCTGTATCCAGTTACATCTGCTGAGGAAATAAATCTGCACCAGGGTTTCACAATATTTCTCCAAATGGAACCCATGAATACAAAGGCTGCAGGACTGAATCAAACCATCCTCCAACTCGGCAGTGCTGGCAGTTGGGTAGGTGGTTTCCAGATTCTTGCCATTCTCTGTGGACACCTCTTGGAGACATCCACTGGAAAACTGCCGACTTAGTCCTTTGCATCCCACTTTCTTAAAAGGTGCTCAATCTATTATCTTCATGATTTACTCTCCCACTGTCATCTGGACTCTCCCCTCATGACAGTTCAAAAGTGAGGTCTTCTGTGATTACCCTATATAAAATAAAAGCACCTCACTCCCCATGGAATCTTCTAGTCTTATTACCTTGGTTCGTTTTTCTTTTCATAGTAAATATTACTCTTATACATTGTCTATTTGCACCAACCAGATAAAAGATCAGGGCTTCACAGGTGGCTCATCAGTAAAGAATCCGCCTGCCAGTACAGGACTCCTGGGTTCAATCCCTAGGTTGGGAAGATCCCCCAGAGAAGGAAATGGCAACCCACTCCAGTATGAGTACCAGGGAAAGCCCATGGACAGAGAAGTCTAGTGGGCTAGAGTCCACAGGGACACAAAAGAGTTAGACATGACTTAGTGACTACACAACAACAGATGTTAGGTCTACAGGAGCAATGCTTTCATCTATTTTTCTTCTGTTATACCCTGCACTCAGAATACTGCTTGGCAGTGAAATGAAATGTTAACGAATGTCTGTTTTGTCAATAGTACATACCCAAATCACAGGTTGAATCCAATGTTATCTATGTCAGCAATCACTATCTCTACTGGTTTCTTCTATATTCTCTGTGCTTTTCTCACTATTTTTCTAACTTCTTATACCGTCCGCATAACCCCATGTATTCTGGTGACTAATATAAACAATCTGCCCTATTCTGGGGCTTCGCTGGTGGCTCACATAGTACAGAATCTGCCTGCAATGCAGAAGACGTGGGTTTGTTCCCTGGGTCAGGAAGATCCCCTGGAGAAGACAGTGGTTACCCACTCCAGTATTCTTGCCTGGAGAATTCCATGGACAGAGGAGCCTGGCGGGCTACAGTGCATTGGGTCCCAAGTATAGGACACCACTTTCATTTTCATAAACTTTCATTTTCATAAACTTTCATTTTTCATAAACTATTCTAGGATCAAGCTGCCCATCATGTGTTGTCTCTTGGATCACAGTATTGGGTTGGCCAAAAAGTTCATTTGGGTTTTTCTGTAAGATGTTATGGAAAAACTAAATAAACTTTGTGGCCAATTCAATACCTTGGCTGCCTCTGGAATGGTCTTCTCATTGACCTGTACTCTAGTGATCTGCTGTAAGCTTGATGAATGATGCTTCATAAAACATATTTATATCATTACCATTATTACAGTAGTAAGACTACTTTAAAAGATGTCATTTATGAGTCTTTATTATCTTCTAGGTGTCTCATGGCATCCAGTCCCATCACTTCATAGCAAATAGATGGGAAAACAATGGAAAAAGTGACAGACTTTATTTTCTTGGGCTCTAAAATCACTGCAGATGGTGACTGCAACCATAAAATTAAAAGATGCTTACTCCTTGGAAGAAAAACTATGACAAACCAAGACAGCATATTAAAAAGCAGAGACATTACTTGCTGACAAAGGTCCATATAGTTGAAGCTATGGTTTTTCCAGTAGTCATGTATGGATGTGAAAGTTGGACCATAAAGAAGGCTAAGCACCAAAGAATTGATGTTTTTGAACTGTTGGAGTTGGAGAAGAATCTTCAGAGTCCGTTGGACTGCAAGAATATCAAACCAGTCAATCCTAAAGGAAATCAATCCTGAATAATCATTGGAAGGACTGATGCTGAGGCTGAAGCTCCAATACTTCGGCCACATGATGCAAAGAGCTGACTCACTGGAAAAGATCCTGATGCTGGGAAAGATTGAAGGTAGGAGGAAAGGGGGACAACAAAGGATGAGATAGACGGATGGCATCATGGACTCAGTGGACCTGAGTTTGAGCAAGCTCCAGGAGATGGTGAAGGACAGGGAGGCCTGGTGTGCTGCAGTCCGTGTGGTGGCAGAGTCAGGCACTACTGAGCAACTGAACAATATAACACAAAACAGGTGCCTTGTATGTATTAGCTCACTGAACCTTCACAAGAATTACTATTACTTCTATTATTCTCTTTTAACATAGAGGGAACTGAGACTGACTAGTTAAGTAACTTTCCTGAGTCTGCAAATCTAATCCTATCCCAAACCTCATATTTTTAACTGCTGTACTAGGATGCCCTGCTACTGACATTTCACTTGAGAAATTTATGTAAGAGGTAAGTAAAAGAGAAAACCCTCAACTCTCTAAAAGAACTAGATAGTGAGCACTGTATAAAAGTGATGGTGCTTCCCTTTTTTTTTTTTAAGTTTTTTTTTGACCATTTTAAAAGTCTTTATCAAATTTGTTACACTGTTGTTTCTGTTTTCTGGTTTTTTTGTTTTTTGTTTTTTTTTTTCTTGGCTACAAGGCATGTGAGATACAAACTCCTTGACCAGGGACTGAACCTGAAGCCCCTGCACTGGAAGAAGACTTAACCACTGGATTGCCAGAGGTGTCCTGGTGCCTCACTGTTCACTTTGAACAAAATTATTCAATTCAAATATAGAAGTGAGTAGGTCCTTATGGCCCACATATTTCCTTGAGTATTGACCGCCTCATCTAATTTATGTTTAATCTAGTTCTTTATGCATTTCCTGTAAATTCTATCCCTTCTCCTCCACTAAAACACATCTACTCCAGTAGGACTGTTACACTAGAACAGTTTAAATGCTATAAAAAAAACAAGCAAGACAAGCTCAGAATCCAACTATTCCAAAAAGAGAACCCAAACAGGAATATGTATTTTAAAAGAGAATTCAGAGACAAAGAAATGGAATCATATGGTATAGTAGGTAGTACATGTGGTATTCAGGAATTTATAAGAATAGATCTGGGCATAGCAGCTAAGAGCATCTATAGTCATAAATATCACAGTCACTCTGTTTTTTATTTGTTGGTTACTTTGGACTCGGATCCAATACCCTAAGTTCAGCAGTTCCCTAAGAAGGGAAAGGTGACACAGTTTCTACCTGCTAGGTCAGTGGTGCCGGAGAAGGCAATGGCACCCCACTCCAGTATTCTTGCCTGGAAAATTCCATGGACAGAGGAGCCTGGTGGGCTGCAGTCCATGGGGGTCACTAAGAGTCAGGCACAACTGAGCGACTTCACTTTCACTTTTCACTTTCATACATTGGAGAAGGAAATGGCAACCCACTCCAGTGTTCTTGCCTGGAGAATCCCAGGGATGGGAGAGCCTGGTGGGCTGCTGTCTATGGGATTGCACGGAGTCGGATACGACTGAAGTGACTTAGTAGTGATTTAGCAGGTCAGTGGTGCAGAAGCAAGCAGGCTGCAAGCCCCTTAAAGAGGCGCCTGGAGGAAGCCTCGTGGCCCCTGGACTCCATGCATCCCTCAGGTCAAGCTCAGGAAAGCCACAGTCTACCTGTTCAGTTCCCCTTGGGCTCTCAGAGGAAGAACCCCGCACTTACAGGAGACCACATCTGATCTCCCTTCCGCGGTCCAGACACGTTTCTGAGCCAAGCTTTTCCAGAATCCATTACTTTCTGGTAAGCAGGAGAGTGATTATCTTCGGTTATACATTCTGCCTGCAGGTGAAAATTCTCTCCACCAAAATTCCCACAAAGCCCCAGGCTCTCTTTCCTGTGGACTACAGCAGCCTTTTTCCCTCAGGAGAAGAATGAAGGAATGAAGTTGGGTACAGGCTTCCATCAATCCCTAAATCATCCCTATATTTCAGGAAACAGACTTTCCAGATGGCTCAGTGGTAAAGAATACGCCTGGTAACAGAGGAGACACAGAGATGTGAGTTTGATCCTTGGGTCGGGAGACCTCATGGAGGAGGAAGTGGCAACCCACTTCAGTATTCCTGCCTGGAAAATTCATGGACAGAGGAGACTGGCAGGCTACAGTCCATGGGTTGCAAAGAGTTGGACACCACTGAGTGACTGAGCATGCACACATGTACCACTTCCCTGGGAGGAGGCAGGCAAACTGATGTTTTAATATAAAAGACCAAGCATTTCCTTTCTCATTTCCTGTCACATCTTCCACCTTTAAAGGCCAAACTCCTTCCTATGGTGCTACTCACATGGGAATAAACTTATAACTCCAACAAGTTTCTAACTGCTATTCTACATCAAGAGAAGAATGCTTTTCTCACAGAAAAATTACAGAACATTCCATTCTAAGGCAACTGTTGATAGTTACAGTATCTGACAACTTAAAGGAGCTACATGTAAAATTTATAACAAAAACCAGTGCTTTATCATCAATAAAATCTATATATTTTTGAAGGCTCAAAGAGAATACAAACAACAATATTATCTTTCAAATACACTATAAACTTACCTTAGCTACTTCTTCTTCTAAACGTTCTTGGTACTGTTTTTCCAGCAACTTAACCATATTTGTTTCCTTTTTCACTCCAAATTCACCAGAATACTAAATCAAACAGCAAATATGATATATTTATTTATACTAATTATACAACACTTATTTTTAAACTTTTCTCAAAAGATTTGTATTCTTTAGAAAGTTTCTTAAAAGCTTTAGTAAGTGAATAAACTGCTGCTCAATTAAAAGCAACAGTTCTAGTGAATAATTCTACTAAATTAACTGCACTTACTATTGTGAAGTTTAACATGCAAACTGAGAAGCATGCTTACAATTACTAATGTACAGTTCTTCAGTGGGGGAAGAAAAAATACTACTTAAGAACTGAAAATTTACTGAATGAAGCCCAGGGTTTTACAGTATGTTTGGCAAAAGTGGCCACATGGGAATATACACAGTATTGAGGAGAGGCCAAAGGTGGTTTGGCTAGATGAGACATACTAGAAAAGATGAGGGACTTTTCTATACTGTGTGGCCTATGCTGAAAAAAGCCTTATCCAATGTCCTAGCCCTAGTGTATTGAATTTTGGGAATTCCTAAAGAATACTCTAGAGATAGTCTAGTTCAATTTCTCATGGTAGGAAGAAAAGCTGTTTCTCTTTTTTGAAACTAATTTGTTGTAAAGTTCAGGGCACTGAAATTAACTCGCTATACAGCCCAAGTTATATAAAACAAGACAAATTTTAAACTAGAATATATTTAGGGGTAAATAAAACCTCTTAATTTTAACTTTTTTGTGTTTTTCCAATGCTATGAAAATACATCAGGCTTCCAAAGTGGCACTATTGGTAAAAAAAACCCATCTTCGAATGCAGGAGACTCGGGTTCAATCCCTGGGTTGGCAAGATCCTCTGGAGGACCCAAAGGAAACCCATTCCAGTGTATCAAATTTCTTCAC
>SJYC01035576.1:0-25633 GCA_006408675.1 Madoqua kirkii
ATATCTGCCAAAGATGAAATGGCAGCTCAAGGGTCCAACTGGGAGTCAAATACAGGTTTGTCTGATTCTAAAGCCCATGGCTGTTTCAACTCCATACTATTGCCCCAAGAGGCTTTGAGGATAACATTACCAAATATTTGTTAAATGAATGACAATTATTTTTCATAAACTATTTCAAGTCTATATTAGAAGAACAGTATACTCTTTATTCAAAAAGTGCTACAGCTGTTTCCAAATATGTAGTGGTATTTCATAAGAAATAACTTTAATTACATGTTCATAGGAGAGAATATGGCAGTCAATATGGCAGCACTGGTGGGGTCTGAGAGGAAACTAATGGTATTGGTTGAAAGGTACTGTTAATACATTTCGATTGTGCATTTCGGAAACTCTGAAAAGCACAATAAGCTCGAAAAAGCCCCAGTGTAGGAACAGCAAAGCAAATCTGCTCTTCCTTTTCTTCATGCTTCGGAGAGAAAACATCACTAATTAAAGGAAGGCTACTTGAAATACATTAAATGGTTATGAGTTCTTGTTATTCACCCATTTTCTTTCATATCAAAAAATCTAAAGTAACAATTTCCAAATGTCAATCTATGGACTGCCTGCCTCAGAACTATCTTATAAATACAAATGAACAGAATCTATGTCAAAGCTATTGAATCTACTCATGCTTCAAATGTGAAATCCAGTAATCTGCAATTTTACGTAGTCAAAAAATAGTTTAAATTTCAAAAACCTGCAATGTTTTCGCTGCATCATAAAGTTTGGGAACCAATGACCTCAAATAAAACGGAAGCTTTGTAAGGCTGTGCCAATGTGGGGTAAAAAGTTCTGAAGCCGATATACAGGCGTTGAATGAAAGCGGAAGCAGAGCGCTTCCAGAGAAGCGAGGAGACTCGGTGGCTTGTCTTCAACACACACACAACACACACAAAAACTCTGTCTTCAGGTGTCAGTAATAGGCGCTTATGGAGACATCAGTCCTAGAGCAGCAGAGCCCGTCAGTAAGGTTAACACTCTGAGGACTTTACAGAGCTAGTTAAATACTACAACACATTTCCCGACTAAATTATAAGTTGTTCAATCATTTTAACAAATATTTACTGAGCACCAACTATTCGTAGGGAATTATTATAGGATCTGGGATATAGGAAATTACATAGACAAAAATTCCCTTAACAAAGTTTGAAGTCCAACACAAGGGACAGATAATATAAACAAATAAATAAACCTTCCCTTCTACCTATCTATCTATATATACACACATATATACATATAAATACATAGATATATACTTATCTTTATAGTTACATATATATAAAACACACTTCCCAGGTGGCTCAGTGGTAAAGCATCTGCCTGCCAAGCAAGGGATGTGGGTTTGATCTCTGGGTTGGTAAGATCCCCTGGAGGAGGAAATGGCAACCCATTCCAGTATGCTTGCCTGGGAAGTCCCATGGACAGAGGAGCCTGGTAGGCTACAGTCCATGAGCTGGACACAACTTAGTGACTGAACAACAACAAAATATATGTAACATAACATTAATATTGGAGAAGAAAATAGCAACCCACTCCAGTATTCCTGCCTGGAGAATCCCAGGGACAGGGGAGCCTGGTGGGCTGCAGTATAGAAAAAGCAGGAAACTGATGTGTAGAGTTCTAAGGGGTGATTTTAGTTTGAATCAGGTGAACAGGACCGGCCCCATGAGAACCTGAGCAAAGACCCGAAGAGCTGAGTGTGTTGGACATGCAAATAACCTAGAGAAAAATCAACCCAGGTAGAAGGGATAGCAATGAGAAGGGAGATTCACAGGCAGGAGCATCCCGACAGCTTGGGGATCTCGAGGAGACCATGTGGCATTACAGCAGTAAGGCCCAAGCAAGGCAGCAGGACACAGATTCAGAGAGAGGAATGAGTAAGTAAGGATGTGGTAAGGCACAGTAAGGACAGGAGAGCACTGGAATAACATGACTTGTCTTAAATTTTAAAAGCAAAGCTTTGGAACTGTAGAGAACAGACTCCAGGAAGAGTTAGGATAAAAGCAGTAATCCAAGTGAGACAGGATGATGGCAGGGACTAGGGGCCTGGTGAGAAGTGGTACAGTTTAGATTTGTCTTGGAAATAGAGATAACAGGATTTCTTGACAGACTGGAAGTGTGGTGTGCAAGGGGAGTCACCACAGATAGAGTCAGATGGCTGCAGAAGGAACAGACTTTGAGGGGAAGATTCAGAGTGGGTACTTTGGATGTGGTAAATCCAAGTATTAGACAACCAGGTGGAGAAAGTCTAGCTGTCACTGGAGTGATCATATCTTATATCCTTTGTGTACTGCCCATATCAATGTAGCCAAAACTAAGCACACAATAAAAAACAAATGTGTACACATGCCTGGTGTAACTTAGCATATTCATAACAAAGAGCCTCTTTATAAAATAAAGCTGTAATTAACATTCCTATTATAAATGTATCTTGTTTACACTAACCTTTACTTCACACATATCAGAGATGAAGAATTACCCCCTGTTCGTATTTCTTGACAATGGTAGAGCTTGTCTCTTTCAAGCAAAGTTGTGTAAGTTACATTTTTTTCTTAAAACAACCATATTATGACTGCTACTAAACTACAAATACTACTGAATGAACTAAAGGTTGATGGATACCTTGGCTGAACTGTGGACTCATTAACAGCTTGAAGTCTTTCCTGCAAAGAATGAATCTCTGCCTCATAATTTTCTTCAGTTTCTTTCAATTGCTGCTGCAAAGAGGATACGCGGCTTTCTAATTCTTGAACCTGTCCTTCAAGTCGTTTTGTTTTTTCAGTATCTTGCAGCGTAGATAACTTGCTTTTATGACTAACATCTAAGTTACATGAATAGAAGAAAATACATATTTCAATAAAGATTTCTCAATGCAATACCAAAATCACTTATTTGAAGTAGGGGAATATTCATTCTTCTTTGAAAGATAATGTTTTTTAATAGTATAACTCAGGTATCAATTTAAACTCATATAGACAGGATAAGAAAACATGAATTGTGTAAATCAAGATCATTTTTCTATCTTCATGGCAGCAATACCACTGCATCTACCAATTTTATGTCTTTTTACTGAAGTCAAATTACTGAACATTTGATACAAAAAACCACATTATGGTATATAATCCAAATTTACCAATGTCTTGCAAATTGGTCATCTGAGGATGAGTTGATAAAAATTCTGTTTGCTTTTTTGGAAGGTTCACTTCTGCAAATTCAAGTTTCATATCATGTGCCTGCTGTCTCTTAATCTATGAAAAATAACAGAAGAAAAACAGTGACATAGATATATGACTCAGGATTGTGGAAACTATACAAAGCAACTTTACCTTTAAAAAGGTTTATTTTTCTTCCCCAAATCACCCATAACTTTACCATTCTGATACAGATATTTTCCCTTCCACGTTATTCCACACTCTGACACAGTGACTCACATCACATTCCCTTCACTGGGACTGAAATTATATTACTAAATATAATGTTCTTTCATATCTAGAAGGAATCTGATCTAACTATAAAAACAGGAGCCACACAGAATTTTGGTATAACGTTCATAACAATATTTAAAACATGACTTAATCTTTGAAACTGCAATTCATACAGAGTAAATTTTATATCATGAATACTTGAAACATACCTGCTATTAATCTCCGAATGTAACCTACATACAATCAGGTAGCTGACAAATGTGTGCCACTCTTTATACAAAAGGAAGGAAACCAACAAGAACAGGTAAACCTCAGCTTCCTTCCTTAACCACTAAGCTAGGCAGCAATCTGTCAGATGTGCATGTGATTACTTAAGTCATTCCTCAGCCATTTAATTCTCAGTCAACCATGTGGCAAGCACTGTGACAAGGGAGACGAGGAATATAACATCAGTGGGAAAAAATGCACACACATACACATGGTACCTCTGCCCTCACAGAATTTATCAACTAATTGGGGAAGTAAAATTAAATAATTAACAATGCATTAAACTATAACACGTGACTAAAGGGTGATAACAGAAGAGACTGGCAGGGGTCTAATAAGCGAAATTTGGTTTGGGCCCCCATCGTTTTGGTCAATGATTAGGAAAGGTTCCAAGGAAGGAAGAATAGGAGCATTCATGAAAGGGTGGCCTGCTATCAGTGGTGAAGACAATGGTCCTGAGGGACAGGGGACACTGTGTATGCTAGGGGAAGAAGGCAGACATAGACGAAAAGAGCACCTTAGAAGCCAGGTGAGAGTGTGGATTTGCTATACCGGGTGAACAAAGAATTCTGCAGATAGAGGTGAGGTGAGCACCAGGATAAAACGTATTTCCCAAGAAGGCCATTTCAGTTGGTACTATTTCATCAAATCCTCTACCTGACTTCTAATCCCATGTACATTTCCACCAAGAATCTTGCCTCCAACTTTCCAGAGAAAATAAAGCCCATCAGGTAAGTACTTCAGTTTTCAGCTCTTTCAATACTGTCAATTCATTCAGCAAATGCACAGTGAACCTTTACCATGTGCTAAACAAAGCACCGTGCTAAGAGGAAATGAAAATCAAGAGACTTCCTGACTTTGAAGGATGTAGTGAGGTTTAGCCTAGTGGACATATCACATGTCATCACAACTGCATACACCATAATTAGTGGATCAAGTAGAGATTCTTCGTGTCTGTAAGTGGGTGGGCAAAACCCACAATGAAGGCTTTAAAAGCCACAGAACTAAAGTTACATAAATTAAGGGAAGAAAATATTCTAAGAGAAGAGCTAATACTACAAAGTAAAAAAAAAAAAGTAGAATTAACAAATTGTGCTTCCTTTGTAGCAAATTCTTCCTTGGTAAAGAATTTGCCTGCAGTGCAGGAAACCTGGGTTCGACCCCTGGGTCGGGAAGATCCCCTGGAGAAGGAAATGGCAACCCACTCCAGTATTCTTGCCTGGAGAATCCCAGGGACAGAGGAGCCTGAGGGACTGCTGTCCATGGGGTCGCACAGTCGGGCATGACTGACCACCTAACACTTACTTACTTACTTAGCTGAAGGTACACTGAGCATCTGTTCATACCTAAGATGGCAACGTAGAGATCTGACTTTCATTCCTGGCGACAGAAGTATTCTTTTGGGTACCAAACAGTTTTTCTTGTATGTTTTTTCCCCCTAATTGCTTCCCAATTAGAAAAAAAATTTTTTTTTAAATTTTTAATCCTTCCCAACAGTTAAAAAGGCAAAAAGACTTCACATAAGATTCGATCATAAAATCAATGAACTGAAAGAATAAACACTAGGCCCCATTCCTACATGTGACAGCATGTGAAGCTGAGCAGCCTCTGTCCCCTTTAAATGAAGTATGTTTTCTCCAGGTTTCACTTTCCCAGCTTTCATTTGGCCTTCTTCATTTATTTTATGAGCTGAGCTCACATAGACATTTACATTTATGATCTCTGACATACACCTCTCCTCTTTCCCCAGGATCAATTAAAATGACAGTGAATCTGTAAAAGATAAATCCATAGTAAACCAGAAAATGAAAAAGACCAGCAGATTTCAACAGAAAAGGGTGGTAGAAGAGCAATTAAGCAAGAAGGAAGGGGGACAGCAGCCTGAAGCACACCTGTGGGGAGCCGCAGGTACAGGAGACAGTTACCTCGCCTTGCGGAAGCCCAGAAAGACCCCAGGCACAGAGAGGTCAGCGACAGGCAGAGATCAGAAAAGGAATATATCAACCCGTAACTAATCACAGCACAGCCTGTTCTGCTGACCCAGCCAGGCAGACGTCTGGTGGCAGGTAAAAGTTTTTCTAAAGAGAAACTGAAAGAAGTGTCGGGGAGAACTAAGGAGCCAAGTGTGGGTGTCTGTTCCAGAGCAGGCTCCCACACTCAAGGACCAGGGAAGGGACACCTGTGACTCATCAGAAGAAAACGTTCCCCACTCACTGTCTTCAGAGGAAAGAGGCAAAATGACAAACATCCCTGTGGTTACTTGCTTACTGCAAGTCCTCCTACACTATTTAATAGTTTCAACTATGTACTGTCATCAGGAAAAGCAACACATTTTTAAAAGAGAGAAAGAAAACAACAAAGGAAGGTAAGAAAGCAGAAAGGACATTTGATGATTAAGAATTCACCGGTAACTTCTGCTAAAGAAAGTTCAGCGAAGCATGAGCTGGGAGCTTGTTTACAGGTGGGCAGAAGAGATAGCAAGAGGTGGGAAAATGCAGTCTATTATTTCCTTCAAATAATTAGTCAATGAAGGAAAAAGCACCACAAAGAAGGTACCGGATTCAGGGAAAATTGGTTATGTTCTGAACAGTGGAGGCAAGAGGAATATGCAAAGCAAATGAAGGACAGAAACAGACAAATAAAGAACCTGAAAATAAATACAGAAGGGACAGAAGAAACTGGCTACTAGTCTTAGAGGAGGTAGAAGGGGATGTTAACAGAAGCACAGAAAATAAGTTGACCTTGGTTGTGAGAAGGGACAACTTCTTCTGAGACGAGAAAAATAAATTAGGGTATTTTCACTTTTAAAGAAATGCATGTTGGTCTACAGGTAGCAAGGTGAGACACTTTTTAATTGTTAAGTTTAATACCAAAAAACGGGAAATAAGGCTATCTGTGAAGGAAAAAAGGGGAGCAGAAATGGAAAGAATGACTCTGTAACTGTAACCAGGGAAGCTGTAAAGTTAGGTGCTGTCTTCTGAGGAGACTCTGAGAGAATGAATGACCACATCAAAGGACTGTCAGCGACAGTCAGAGACCACGACTGCAGCGCCACCGAGCCTATCACCACCTCACTTTCTTACTAGCCCTCAGAAACCCAAGCATGAGCGGAGGAACAGGGCCTCAAGAGGCAGGATAAGGGCGGCAGACAAACAAGAAATCTAGACTACAAAGCGTACTGGTATGAAAGCTGTACGATGATTCTGAATAGGGTTAAATATTCTAGCTATGAATGGAAGGGAAAAGAAAAGTAGCAACGGTAGAGAAAGGTAGACGTAAAGAAGGGCTTTTAGCCTATCTGCCTGTCCTCCTCAAAGTTATCTGGAAGATGCTGAAATAGGCTTACATGTTTTATAAAAGACTGAATAAGGCTGTGCTTTAAGGGCACAGAAAAAGAAAGAGGGGGGAAAGGAGAAAGAAGGGAAGAGAAAGAGGAAACAGAATTTTAGCCAGAGTATCCCTCATCAGCAATATAACTTTCAATCAGTTACATCTTTCAACTCTGCGCAAATATTTTAACACAATGACGTAAAAAAGTACCCAAATAAGCAAACAGAGACTCTTCTGGTACTTTTTTCATACAACATGAGGATTACAGTACTTAATCTTTGCTAATATATGTCATTTTTCTGAAATAGCTAATAAATTATATGACACCTCTATACTCTCCTACATAGCTTTTTATGCACACATTTCTAAATATATATAACATGATGTAAAACTAATTAGCTATGTTCTAAGGAAATGGCAATCCACTCCAGTGTTCTTGCCTGGAAAATCCCAGGGACGGGGGAGCCTGGTGGGCTGCCGTCTATGGGGTTGCACAGAGTCGGACACGACTGAAGCAACTTCGCAGCAGCAAACAGCTAATTGTTATTTAAAAGAGACTCACTGCTTTAAAAAACGTTATTATGTCAAATTAAATGCAACTGTTTAACAAAGTTTACAATTTGACATTTTATAAATATTTTAACTTTATCATGATTTTAAAAGCTCCCTAAAGGGGTAAAGACTCCCTCAGCTCACTGATACTATAAATATATGTAACTTTCCCCTAATTTTCATGTTTACTCATTTTAAGAAATTTTCGGTTGATAAAGTAACTCACAAAATAGCAGTTAATACAAGAAATGCAAACATTATTACACATTTTCCATACTTTACTTAATCGTGACTGAAGTACCACGAGTCTGCTGTATGCTTCTGCTGCTTTGCTGAGAAGAGTTTGCATATTTTCTTGAAAATCTAAATGATAAAAAATTATAATAATTTCACTTACAGTAAAAGTCTGCTTCTTTCAATAATCTATTCATAACTTTAAAAAAACTGCCTGCTGGAAGTAAAATTCATGTATTTAGTAACAAAAATTTCATTAATGTTCAACACATGCTACAGAGATTAACAATTTTATATCAAAATATAACTTCTATTGGCATTCATTAATTGTACACATTTGTTCATTATTCATACCAATGAACAAGGGTAGGAAACATCTGTGAAGGGATCAGTTCAGTTCAGTCACCCAGTCATGTCCAACTCTTTGCAACCCCATGGACTGCAGCACGCCAGGCTTCCCTGTCCATCACCAACTCCCAGAACTTGCTCAAACTCATATCCATTGAGTTGGTGATGCCACCCAACCATCTCTCCTCTGTCATCCCATTATCCTCCTGCCTTCAATCTCTCTCAGCATCAGGGTCTTTTCTCATAGTTCCTCTTTTCCCATAGTTCCTCCCATCAGGTGGCCAAAGTCTTGGAGCTTCAGCTTCAGCATCAGTCCTTCCAATGAATATTCAGGACTGATTTCCTTTAGGATTGATTGATCTCCTGTTGTAGTCCAAGGAACTCTCAAGAGTCTTCAACACCACAGTTCAAAAGCATTAATTCTTCTGTGCTCAGTTTTCTTTATGGTTCAACTCTCACATCTGTACATGATTCCTGGAAAAACCGTAACTCTGATTAGATGGACCTTTGTCAACAAAGCAGTATCTCTGCTTTATGCAGTCTACGTTGGTCATAGCTTTTCTTCCAAGGAGCAAGCATCTTTTAATATCATAGCTGCAATCACCATCTGCAATGATTTTGGAGCCCAAGAAAAGAAAGTCTGTCACTGTTTCCATTGTTTCCCCATCTGTTTGCCACAAAGTGATGGGATCAGATGCCATGATCTTCATTTTCTGAATGTTAAGTCAGCTTTTTCACTCACCTCTTTCACTTTCATCAAGAGGCGCTTTAGATCCTTTTTGTTTCCTGCCACAAGGGTGGTGGTATCTGTATATATGAGGTTATTGATATTTCTCCTGGCAATCTTGATTCCAGCTTGTGCTTCATCCAGCCCAGTGTTTCTCATGATGTACTGTGTCTGCATATAAGTTAAATTAGCAGGGTCACAATATACAGCCTTGACATACTCCTTTTCCAATTTGGAACCAGTCTGTTGTGCCATGTCCAGTTCTAAATGCTCCTTCTTGACCTGCACACAGATTTCTCAAGAGGCAGGTCAGGTGGTTGGTATTCCCATCTCTTGAAGAATTTTCTAGTTTGTTGTATTCCACATAGTCGAAGGATTTGGTGTAGTCAATGAAGCAGAAATTTTTCTGGAACTCTCTTGCTTTTTCTGTGATGTTGGCAATTTGATCTCTGGTTCTTCTGCCTTTTCTAAATCCAGCTTGAACATCTGGAGTTCTCACTTCACATAGTGCTGAAGCCTGGCTTGGAGAATTGTGAGCATTACTTTGCCAGCATATGAGATCAGTGCAATTGTGCAGTAGTCTGAACATTCTTTGGCACTGCCTTTCTTTGGGGTTGGAATGAAAACTGACCTTTTCCAGTCCTGTAGGCAATGCTGAGCTTTCCAAATTTGCTGACATATTGAGTATAGCACTTTAACAGCATCATCTTTTAGGATTTGAAATAGCTCAACCAAAATTCCATCACCTTCACTAGCTTTGTTCGCAGTGATGCTTCCTAAGGCCCACTTGACTTGGCATTCCAGGATGTCTGCTGTAGGTGAGTGATCACACCATCATGATTATCTGGGTCATTAGATCTTTTTTGTATAGTTCTTCTGTGTATTCTTGCCAACACTTCTTAGTATCTTCTGCTTCTGTTAGGTCCATAACATTTCAATACCAAAGAGTTACTGAGATTGCATGTTGTAAAAATGAACTAATATAGGATTTCTATTAATAAAGATAACTGAATGTCTTCTTATTCTTTTTATAAAAATAAACCCCTGACATAAACTTATTCAACAGATACAATGACTTTTAAAAGTTTGGATCTATGGTATAAAATTAAGAATTATAGTGAGGAAAAGATGGAAATAGAGGAACAGACGATAAAGAGGCAAGAAAATTTGTAGACAGCTTTGGTTTTCTTTTTATAATTACTGCATTGTAAAACTAAAAATGTACATTAAAGGTAAGATTTCATGAACCTGAAAGAGGATGCTGAGATAAACTCAAATCAGCTAAGTGATTAAATAAGGAATTAACAGAAATAGTTTATCATCAATTCATCTAAGAAAATTAAATACTCTGTTCAACAATGCAGTAAAGCCTTTATTACCTTGGACTTCACATCTATAATCTTGCAATCCTAGTTCTTGATTTTCAGAAGTGTGAACACCAGAAGTCTCTTTCTCTTCTCCATTTACTTCACATTTTAAAGCAGGAGTATAATGTTCACCATGGACACTGCAAAAAGTCTGTTGATAATAAAATTAGGTTTGTTATGGAATTAAAGTTTTGATTTCTGCCTCTAGAGATTATTAAACATTATTTCCTATATGTAAAATACAGTAAAAATGTCATAGGAAAAATCAGTAAGAAAACACTTACATGTATCAAATCAATCTGCAAAAGAATAAACAAATCTAAATCTTTCTACTTTACCACTTTCTAGTATGAATTCTATACAGATATTCCCTCTGTAATGTCAACTACCCATGAAAAAAGGTGAAAAGATGAGGGCAAAAGTTCAAAAATGATGACTAGAAAGTAGTGTATAAATTCTACAGAAATTATAATATATAAAGTAGGAGATCACATTCACAGACTTTAACACAAGAGAATACTATTCATGGTTTATACATAAAAGGAAATAAAAAATATCTGACATATTACTCTGGTTTTTTTCCTGAGCAATGGACAATTCTATCATTACTTATAAACAACATATACCACATAATCATCTGACAAGCCTAAAGAAGTTTCTAAGTAAGTCTCACCTTTGCACCTCATGCAACTGGAAATAACAACTTCTAGACCTAACCAATTTGTTTACTGTTGCTATTTCTTGAGATTTGCCTAAAAGTGAAACTGTACTATTAATTGACTTTACTAAATTTCCAACATAGTTTCTAAGTTATAATTTTACCATAAATTAATTCAGGTTGGTAGAAACCAGAATGATCAGCCACTTTACAAATAAAGCAAAAGACTCAGAAAGATGAAGTAACTAGTACATAGTAACATCAATGATTAGGGACAAAATCACATTCATGATGAGATGCAAGGGACCTCTCCATTACAACAAGCTGATTTATGTTTCAACTTGAGATTAGAGGTCAGGTAAAGACACTACTAGAAGAAAAAAATATATAAAGTCAGCTTATAAATGAACTATTATGACTTTGGAGAAGGAAATGGCAGCCCACTCCATTACTCTTGCCTGGAGAATTCCACGGGCAGAGGAGCCTGGTGGCTGAAGTCCATGGGGTCACAAAGAGTCAGACACGACTGAGTGACTAACACACACACACTATGACTTGGGCCCACTTTATATTTACAGACCATCAATAGTGGATATGAAAAGGCGATGCCTGAACCTATCAGCAGAGTGGAGGCCCTTAGTGTGGATATTCCTGACTTTGTTTTTTTGAATACTGTTTCTGAACTATTCCATAGGTAATAAGAACCAATAAGGCAGCTCTACCTTCCCAACTAATATCCCCACCCCTTCAAATTATAAATATGCTGGCTGAGATGGAAAGCTGTGAGAAGCCTAGGCGTGTAATTAAATTTTGAAATATTTCAAATATGCGAAAAAAGTTCATCTATTACTTAGCTATAATAAATACTAATATACTATCATATTATATCCAAATTTTAAAAAAATTGAATATTACATACAGATTTGAAGATTTCTGAGCTAAGTACTTATTATCTATTTCATTCACCTCTCTGTCCAGAGATGATTATCTAACATGCATGTTTTTATACTTTTTCCTTTTGAGATTTACTGATGGAACAAAGACACTCTTGCAATGAACATATCTGGCTGTGCACACATGTGATCCTAAGTAGAAGTAAATATTGGACTGTGTGATGTACATAAACTCAACAATATACCTTGACAATCTGGTTCTCAAGGTGGTATACTCCCACCAGGGGTACAGTTCTGTTTCATCTGATCTTCACAAATATGATTATAGTTGGTATACTTAATTTTTAGATTTGGCAATCTACAGTGTGAAATACTGTCTCAGTATTCAGTAGTCATGTGCAAGACCCCCAGCTAACTCATCAAATTCATTCAACCACCGAAGTGGGCAGGAGTGGGAAACAGGCCCGCTTAAGGCTCTATTGGTCTGCTTTTTAAAATTAGGCAAATCTTCTGTAGAATCTACTACTGAGATAATTCACCTACATTTCTTTTGTTTCAAACTGATTATCAGGAAAACATTTAAATACTATTTTAAACGTAAAAACTCAGGAATATTTTCTAAATACAGTTATGAGGTTAAGACTGTTCAGTTCAGTAGCTCAGTATGTCTGACTCTTTGCGACCCCATGAACCGCAGCACGCCAGGCCTCCCTGTCCATCACCAACTCTCGGAGTCTACCCAAACCCATGTCTATTGAGTCGGTGATGCCATCCAACCATCTCATCCTCTGTCATCCCCATCTCTTCCCGCCCTCAATCTTTCCCAGCATCAGGGTCTTTTCAAGTGAGTCAGCTTTCAACATCAGTAAGATTGTAGGGAAAAGTAATTTGGATGATTTTGCTAAATCAAAATAGTAGTAACTTAAAATTTAGCATTTCTTGTCTAAAAGTACTTTTTAACTAATGTCTTACCTGTGTAAAATGAGAACATTCTTCAGATACTGCCTTGTGAAGTTTTCCAATAAGCATTTGTAAAGGCTTCACTTCACCTAACAGAACAGGTAGTGCATTAAAAATGTTCAATTTACATGCTTAGAAACTATTTTCATATTTAATTTACATCAACTGGAAGCTTCCTGGGAATAAGATTAGTTTTAAGTTCTTTATGTCTTTCAATGTTATTTTGTACTGCTCAGTGTTAACTGTATAAGATAATTTGTAGGATTTTCAATTTATATCCCACAAAATGGTACAAAGCAGTGATGTACAATTTTTTTGCACTACAATCCAATACAAGAACTGTATCACACAGTATAACCCATCTGAGCCACCAGGGAAGCTAGTCTACATATATTCACCCATATAAAACTGAAACAAAATGTCACAAATATTTATTCTTTCTACATCCTATGCACGCCAATATTTTCTGTTCTACTCTATTATTAAAAAAAAAAAACACACACACACACAGGGATGATCCAGAGAGATGATATGGGGTGGGAGGTGGGATGGGGGTTCAGGATTGGGAGCTCGTGTACACCCGTGGCTGATTCATGTCAATGTATGGCAAAACCAATACAGTATTGTAAAGCAAAATAAAAATTAAAAAAAAAAAAAAAGCTGGTCATAACTCACTGAACTAACTTCATCACCCATTAATGGACCCACTAATTAACTTGTAGTGTGAAAAACCACAGATTCTATCCGAAGAGGATACCAATACAAACAACATATGCTTAAAATCGTATTCAATTCAAACCCAAAGAACTTTTTCCTGAAGTGAAAAAGGATTATATTCTTACTTAAGCCATACTTTAAACTCTACTGTTCAAAAGTTTTGAAGAATTCCACTTATGAACCATCTCATTCATAAAGGTAGATCTGTCAAGAATGGAGGTCTAAAGATACTGTGAACAGAGAAAGTCTAATTAATTGAATAACTGAATAATTATTAAAGATAAAACTTAACCGCGACTAGTCTTCCACTTAAGGTTCCTTCAATACTGTCGCTGACACAGTGCCACCTTAGTCTTTCTGTTCACTCTACAGACTCCCAAGAAGTCTCATTCTTGTCCTTGGCCTCAAATGATCTCTTGACTTATAAATCTTTATCTTGAACTTTAACTTCCCCCTTAGGTTTCAGCCTTTTTTCCATTGCATACTAGGTTATCGCTTTTTCAAACTCGTATTTTTAACTCAATGTTCCAAGCTAAATACATTATTTTTCCCAGAAATCTACTCATGACTGGAGTCACCATCAATCCAATTACTCAAACTAGACACTTAAGGATCATTCTCAATTCCTCCCCCTTACTGCTAATACTAAGTGCAGACTACAACCCACCTCTTTAACTCAAACTTCTCTTCCAATGACATTTTAGCTCAACATCTTAATGTTAACAGAATAACTACCAAAGCTGCTTAACTGATCTTTCCGTCACTTATCAGATCAGTTCAGTTCAGTCGTTCAGTCTTGTCCAACTCTTTGTGACCCCATGGACTGCAGCACACCAGGCTTCCCTGACCATCACCAATCCCCAGAGTTTACTCAGACTCATGTCCATTGAGTCCATCACTTATCACCTCCCTTAATTTGCTCCAGTGATGTCATCTTAAAATAAAAATCTTACTATGTTCCTCTATTTGAAATCCTGCATTAGGTCTTACAACCAACGGCATAAAGAGTAAACATGTTTCGGTCAGGGTATATGAAACCTTTTCTGATCAAGCTTCTGACAATCTTTATCCCTCACTACTTTTGTACACACCTTGACTCTCAAGTCTCCAAAATACATGTCATCTCTCACATCTCTAAATTTAAGACTCAAGATCCTTTCCTAAAATTCCAACCTCCCTACTCCTGCCTACTGCCTCACTCTTCCAGGAAGTACTAGATTTTTCTCTTTCCCTCCATTCTTTCTGTTTATTCTTCCATTATAGAAAATTTCCTATTGTTTTCTAAGAGTTTATTTTATATTGCTTTTCCACAGGACTGTTGATTTCTTGGGGAAAGTAATTCAGTGATTTTTAAACTTCTCAAGCACTTACACGAACAGTCTATGATTGTATGAACAAATGAGTCTAGAACTGGGAACTCCCAGTCATGGTCCTCCAAGGGGTCTAAGTCAAGAACAGAATCGTGAAGTGGTGGCTCTAAGTGATACTTACTTAGTATTTTGTTAGAAACCATTTACCTGTTTCTTGTGTTTTTATATTCTGTAGCTCTAGCTGGTGTATTTTCTGAAGTTCCTTGATCTTTTCCTCTTGAGCAGAAATAAGCTCCTGTTTAAGACTGCAAAGAGCTTTATGTTTTTCATTTTCCATATATTCGCGAACCTGATCCACATGAGTTGAATAGATCAGAGACAGGCATATACGTTGGGCTTCCATCTGGAGCCTTAAATCATTCTTAAAGTAAATTAATGTGCAGGTTAGAAAAATTTTTAATGACTAATCAAATAATTTAACTTACTTTTGCATATACCCATTACAGGGGGGGGAGGGGGAACACATGAAATTATAAACTATAATTGAGTGAGAAAATTATTAAATTAAATGTCATTTTTCTTACATGAAATTATTTTCTCATTCAATCTGTTGCACTGACCTAGGAACAACTTTTTCAAAGAAAATAACACGATATTTTCATCACTTCATGGTAAAGTTTGACATTTGGTAATGCTAAGATGGCCTGATCTTTCATTTTTGTTCAAAAATAATAGTTTTAAACAAATATGGGCTTCCCTGGTGGCTCAGCTGGTAAAGAATCCACCTGCAACGTGGGAGACCTGGGTTCGATTCCTGGGTTGGGAAAAACCCCTGGAGAAGGGAAGAGCTACCCACTTCAGTATTCTGGCCTGGAGAGTCCATGGGGTCGCAAAGAGTCAGACACAACTGAGCGACTTTTAATAAATATACAGAAATGCAAATAATAGTGAAATAAACACTTATATACACATATAGCAAAGTAATAAATACAATCATTTTATCTTTTTTATTCATTTCTCTATTATTTTGGTTTAGAAATGAAATATAGATAAAATTTAAACTATCATGTTTCCATTCTTCCTTGCCCAGAGGCCACCATATTATAAATATGAGCATAAATTTGCTGCAAATCCAGTTCACTTCTTACACACTCATTTCTCGATCCATCTATAAATAGTGCATATATTTTACGTTTTTAAGAATTTACACAAATGGTGCAAAATGGCATTTACTTTGCAAATTACTCTTCTCATTCAATATGCTTCTGAGATCTTTCCATGTAGATACACATAAATTTATTTTAACTTGGTACTATATACATGAATATTATAATTTGTTAATTTCCTTTTTGGAGATCAAATGGATTATTTCAAATTTTAGATATTTCAAAAATGCTGCAATAAATTCTTATATATATGTCCTTGTACATATATGATAATGTTTCTCTAGTGCACATGTGTGCTAAGTTGCATCAGTCATATCTTTGCATTCCTATGGACTGTAGCCTGCCAGGCTCCTCTGTCCATGGGATTCTTCAGGCAAGAATACTGGAGTGGGTTGCTATGTCCTCTTCAAGGGGATCTTCTTGAAAATCCATGTCTCTTGTCTCTTGCATTGGCAGATGGGATCTTTACCACCAGCACCTCCTTGGAAGCCCTTCTCTACTGTAGTGATTCTCAAAACTGTAGCCCAAATCAAAATCACTTGGAATGCTTATTAAAACAGATTTCTGGGCCCCTATCCCTGAGCTTCTACTTAAAGAGGCCTGGTGTGAGCCCTAGAGTTTGAATGTTAGCCTGTTTTCAAGTGATGCTGACACTGCTGGTTAGGGGCCACACGCACTGCCAGTAGAAACGTAAATGCTACATGGCAGACCATGCATATGCATCAATATTAGATTTTAGCAAAACTTTTTATGCAATTACACAATTTTACACTGATATATTTAATAATGTAGGTGAATACTCATCTCTCCACATCCTCATCACACTTCTTATTGTGAGCCTTATTTTATCAAACTGATAGGTATAAAATGCTATTTCACTGTTATATCAATTTATAATGTCAAAAGCATGTTTTCATTTATTAGCCAATTAGTAGAAGTATTTCTGTGGCTGCAGTATTATTTCTAAGCACATTTAGATTGCTCTTTGGTGTTACTGTTGTGTAAACTGTTGCTCAATTTCTTCATGAGCTTCCTTCCATAAACACACACCTCACTGTTCTCCCCATCACTAAGGGGGTTTGTCTTGGCAGTGATGTGTACATTAGAGACAGCTTTTGCGTTTGTCTCTGTTTACTTTATAGAAGTTAACATCAAGGAGATGATATCTAAATGTCACTGAAAGTGTCTTCAGTTAGAAGAAAATAATCGTTTTAGTGAGAAAAATCTGATCATTTTGACAACTTCAAATTTGGGTCCTCTCCTAGTAATGCCTTAAAAAATTTTTTTAAATGATCTTTTGACATTTTTAGGAGTGATAAAATTAAACCTAATTATGATTTTGAAACAATTTCAGATATTTAACAAAGCATTAACAGTTGTGTAAGTAGAACTATTTAGGTTATTAAAATGTAAAATTTGATATAAGATCATAAATATGAGCACATTTATTAACAAGTAGAAAGAAAAAACTTTCCAAGGGCTTCCTACTACATAGAGAATAAAATTTCAGCTTCTTACAAAGTCTGTAAGGCTCTCCAAGATCTGGTTTTTTCCTTCTTCAAACTCTTTTTCTTCCACTCTCTTTCCCTCAAACTCAACCAAACAGGTCTTTATTCTGATCCTCAGACTCACCTCTGCCATCACAGTTGCCCTATTTCCCTGTGGGAGACTCCTCGCTGCCTCTATTTAGGTTATTAAAATGTAAAATTTGATATAAGATCATAAATATGAGCACATTTATTAACAAGTAGAAAGAAAAAACTTTCCAAGGGCTTCCTACTACATAGAGAATAAAATTTCAGCTTCTTACAAAGTCTGTAAGGCTCTCCAAGATCTGGTTTTTTCCTTCTTCAAACTCTTTTTCTTCCACTCTCTTTCCCTCAAACTCAACCAAACAGGTCTTTATTCTGATCCTCAGACTCACCTCTGCCATCACAGTCGCTCTATTTCCCTGTGGGAGACTCCTCACTGCCATTCAGATGGCAGCTCAAATGGCAGTTCCTCCTAGACCCCTTTCCTGACTCCCCCTGTTTAATGACTACCCACCATTCTCTATCACATTATCTTTTATTTTCTTTATAAAACATCACTATTTCTTAGCTCTTCTACTTACTTCCTCATTTAGTATCTGCCTCCCTCACTAAAATATATGCTCTGTGAGAGCCTGAACCAATTCTTACTCTTGTTCACCACTCTATTACTACCTGGCAAGAGACTCTATAAATACTTGTTTAGAAATGAAGAAACACACATAAAGCTCTAGTTAACACCATTATACAATGTGCCCAGTGGGATCTTCCTGCTACTTCTAATTTCAGTGTCTATCAAATATAAATTGTCAGGCGTGATCTAGTAGTACTCATTGTATGTATTCTTTAATTGTATTTAGAATTAACATTTTTTTCCCCTTTAAGTATAACAAGACTCTGAGAAAACTAGGATTTAAATCAGTATCTTTTTCTCAGGGAAACAGAGTTTCATAACTATTGAACAACTACATGAAGTACTAAAAAGTTTTAAGAGTTAATTTTCAGTTAACCTTGAAAACACCAATACCAAAGAAGACTCTGAAACCAATCTTTGGAATTGCAATGAAATATTACAAAATAATTATTTTAATGCTCTGCTCTCAGCAAAGTTATTTAAACTTGCTTTTTCAAAGAAAATGTGTTCTATTTCCTGAGCAGGTTAACTAAAAGAGAGGTAACATGTTTAACAAAAAACAGATAAAAGAAATGTAAATGATAGGGTTAAGTGAGAATTACATCACAGGGTTTACTTTCATTCTCTTGTAAGGAGGTTAATTTACGTTGTATGAAGATGAAAACTTTCAGTATGAAATGTACGCTTTAGTGTATACACGTTAAGTAAACATACCTGTTGTGATTTAAGTACGCTGAGCTCCTGCTGAAGTTTATCGTTTTCACCTGGATCAGTAGTCCCAAGTGATGATTCATTTGTCACTGATGGCAGGGGAGCAGAAGAAAACTGTTCTTGTTTGCTTTCTTTTTCCAGAGTCATATTTTCAAAAGGAATTTTATTTACCTCCATTATTTTTGATTCTTTACCAAAATCTTTATTTATTTTAGGAACTGACCCTCCAGGATCCCTGCTAGTTGCAACTCCATCTTTCAAAGAGCTTAAATGGACATCATGCACATTTACATTTTCTGTCCTACTGTGGTCAATTATGATTTCTAGCTCTCTACATCTCAATAAAACTTGCTCTTTATCTTGCTTTAAAGACTGAACTTCTTCCATCAGCAAACTTATCTCGTCACGTTTCTGTTTTAATTGCTCAGAAAGATCAGACAGTCTCTCTGACAGCTCTAACTTTTCTCGCTTGGTTACCTCAAGTTTTTCCATAAGTTCTGTAGTATCTTTCTCAACAACCTCACCAGTTTCCAATGGTTCTGCTGCTATAAAAGTCTTGTCATCGTCAAAGACTGAACTTTTCATTTTCACTATACTTGGGTTTATTCTTTGCAAATGATGAAGCTCTTCACTAAGTGCTTTAAGCTTACTTTTATACTCTACTTCTTGCTTATTTTTACTGTCTTCTAAATCGCTTTTTACCTTGAGAAGGCAAGCATAATCCTCCTGTAATTCCTGATAGTTAACTTCAAAATTTTTTTCAGCAAATGAAAAGTGTTCCTTTGCTTTTCAATCTCTTCAGTTAGCTGAATACATTGTTTTTTGAGGTCCTCATTTTCCTCTGTAAGTATTTCTATCTCTTTTTGGCAGCTACAGTCTTTGGATTGGGACTTAGCGGAGTCTATGAAAGTTAATCTTTCTTCTTGGTTAACAGGAGTATGTATTTTCAACATGTCTTCAAGGGCCTTCTTTTCATCTTTAAGAATGCTATTCTCTGCTTCAAGTTGTGCCAATTTTTCTCGAAAGTCATCCTCTTTTTCCTTCATTTGTTTCTCCAATAATTCAGTTTTAAGTTGCAATTCTTGAACTTCCTGTTCAAGGGTACCCTTTTCCTTTTCTTCTTGTCTGAGTATTTCTATTTCTTTTTGCAGTTCGTTGATCTGAAGGGTCATTTCTTCTGATTTTGTATTCACGAGGGACTGCTGTAAATCTTTTAGCTTTGAAATTTCCAAAATCAGTTGGTTCTGTTTAGTTATCAAATTGTCTTTTTCAAATTGCATGGTTTCTATCTTTTGACTCATTTCATTCTGTAAGCCATCTATCTGCTGTTTATAGTGAATGCCTAAGTTATCTTTAAGCTTTTCAATATTTATTCGATGTTCAATTTCCAAATCTTCCTTCAGTTTGGAAAGTTCTTCTTCGTGACTAAATAGGAGCTGTGTCCTCAGCCTCTCCAGCTCAGCTTCCTGTGATTCAGCCATTCTGTCCAATACAGCATTCTTTTCTCTTTCCAACATTTCAAGCTTTATCTTATAATTTGTAACTTCTGCTTCGTGTTTTAATTCTAGTTCTTTCCTGGCTTCAGAAGCAGAAACAATCTCAGCTTTCAAATCTTCCACTGTACTAAGGGACTTGTATGCTTCATTGAGTTTACTTTCTTGCTCAGCTATTGTCTGTCTAGCCCTCTGAATTTGGTCCCTTGAAAAGCTCAGTTCTTCAAAAAGGTCTTCTAGCTGTCTCTGGAGAGCAGACTTTTCTCCTGAAATCACTCCTATTTCTTCCTTGAGTTTTTCCTTTGAGAGTTAGTATCTTGCAATTTTATATTCAGTTCATTTATTGCCACATTCATTAACTTTATTTGATCTTCATTAACTGTAATGCTTGGATGTGATCTTAAAGCATTCTCCAGTTCCCCCTTATGTCGTGTCCTAAGCTCATCTATCTGTGACATGTGTTGTTTTATTAATTCTTGCTTCATCTGTACTATCTGCTGCCCATACATCTCATCCAGCTCTGCCCGGAGTTGTTCCAACTTTCTTTGTGTTTCTTGTTCCATTCTTTGTAGGATATCCGTTTCAAATTGACTGTCTTTATGATTTTTCTTCTGAAGTTCCTCAACTGTCCCCATTAGTTGTTTTATTTCTTCAGAACACTGTCTTTCCTTTTGCTTGGAATTAGTCAGTTCTAATTTCATATTTTTTATCTCTTGGTTCTTCTGTACAACCTGCTCTTGTAATTCTTCCAGTAATTTATCAGCAGCTGTTACTTTATCCTTTAGGTCAATGGTTTTTTTTTCTTCTTCTACTATTTTTGTATTTAATTCTTCAATGACTGCTTCTTTTTCCTGTATTTCTTTATTTGAGTTTTCTACTTTTTTATCCTGTTCCTTTATAAAGAAAAAATGAAAACATAAAAATGGCATTTTTAGTTTCTGGTTACTTATACCCCTTAACCCCATCACCAAAAAAATTGATAGAAAATTGCTTTTATTATTCTATAAAAACCAATGGCTGAGCCTGCTCCTTCATTTTTCTTACATCAATGATACACAGGACTTGTGTAGCCAACACTACCTATAAGCAAATATCATAGTAATGTTGGTCTTCTTGGGGGGAAGAAATTTTTCTTGCATTGCTATGATTAAATGTTTTAATTAAAAAATTTAGTGGGATCAAAATATGTCTAAACCATTATATTTTCTTTTTTCTTATTAACGGATCAACTACAAGAGGACTACATACCCTTTACAGTTCTAGAGATAATCCTAAAAAAAATCAAGGTTCCTCCCATACAATATCTTAGTGACCTGAAGGTTTGATGGGCAAGTGTTATGAAAAGAGTAAAACAACAAAAACAGGCTCTTAAAGGTCAGCCTTAACTTCACTCCTAAGGCTAAATGAATCAGAAGTTCAGGGATATGCCATGCTTAAGTGGCTGAATTGCAAGTGACACACAAGACAATTATGCCATTTAGAGCATATCAATTTGATTCTACATCTTGGGGTAAACAGAAATTTGAAAGCAAGACAGATGTTCTATTACCCCTGTTCTGATTTAGGACTTAATTTTGGAACTGCAAATAAATCGAAACCCAAAACACATGCCAAGGCATGTCCCCAATCACTCACAGAAGTGTCACAGCATGAGACAGTCAAGTAGAAGCCCTGGAGACAAACTTCTGTCTCTGTCATTTACTCGCCTGAGTGGTTAGGGCTGCAGTCCCAAGGACAGAAAAAACAGTAAAATTTACAGATCAGAATACACTTAAGTAGTTAAAATCACCTTCAGAAGACAAAAGCCCCGGTCAAGAGGACTTAGAGGCACTTCAAATGGATGTGTTAACTTACCTTTAAAAAAAAAAAAAAAGAATGTCAAGGCCTAGGGAAAAAGAAAGCCTGAGAGGGGAATAGTGGCAGTGCCCATGCAAGAATGGTTCAGGACAGAGAAGGTACCAGGAGACTTTGGGGATCCTAATCCCTCTCAGAAAGTCACACCTAACCTAAAAAGCAAGGTAGGGGGCTGCTGTAAACAGAAGTAAGAATTTCAGTCCAAAGGCCTGGCCATTCCTACTGTGAGATGGACCTATGAGGTTACCACAGCCTAATCGGCTTTGGCTTGCTATCACATATCCCGTCAATGTCACCAGGCCTCATTGTTGATACTGAGCCTTCTGGCCTAGACTACCTTCTGGCAGTCTACTAGGCCTAAACTGCCTTGCTCTTCTTACCTCCTGGAAAGACTCATTTTCAAAGACTATCGTTTTCTAATCAAACTATTTTTTGATGCTGATAAAACATTTTTAACATAGTTCAACCTGGGTCTTTATGCACACTCCATCCTGTTTAAAATGTCCTCTTATTAGTTCAGAGTCATAATTTATTCACTGTTTACCAAATATGTACTGAAGAACTTCTATGTGTCATATATTGCACCAATTATGAAGAAAACAAAATTCAATGAAAGGGAATTGTTCTAATTTACAGACTTACCTCAAATATCACTTGCCTGCTAAGCCTACCCTGAATTACTTCCGTTATGAAGCCAAACTTGACCAGAATTTTCAAAAGACTTTTTACCCATACTTAGCCTTGTTTTGGGGTGCCTTGCATACCATGAGTTTTAGTGAAGAAAAAAGCACATTTAAGCATCACTATCTCTTGTAAGAGCCTGATGCAAAACAAGTGTTCTATAAACATCTACATAATGATTTTTAAATTATTTTGGTTGTAAATCATGTACATTTTATAATTTCAGTATCTTAAAATTGTACATTTCTAATTTCCCTAAGCGACAGTCTCTGGAATCAGACTACACAGATTTGAAAGCTGGCTCTACCAATGTATTACCTGTATCTATACCTGGGCAATTTACTTCATCTTGCTTTAACTTCCTCATCTGAAAAATGGGGGTGATAATAATATTTACCTCATAAGACTGTTGTGATGATTCAATGAGATAATATGTGTAAGATGCTTTGAGTATTTCCTATACCAAGTAAACAAAAATAAATTATACCTAATAATACTTTTATTGTTATCCAAACAGTAGTCTCGTTGTACTAATTTCTCAACATCCTAAAGAAGAACACCCTAAATTCATAAAAAATACTGTGCTGTATGTATAGTCTATCCTCATTATTCAAGGATTCCAAGTGTGTGAACCTGCCTACTTGTTTAAATTTATAGATAACTCCAAAATCAATACTCAGTCATTTGTAGAAGTGCACAGAGTGGTAAAAAATTTGAGGTGCTGGTCATGCATGATTCAAGCTAAGATGATGTCAAGCAAGATGAACAAGGTGAGAGAAGGAGGAGGGAGACCATGAGGATGGAGGTGGCGGGCAGTAGTGGAATGCATTGTAAAAATTTCTGGCTCTCCGCTAGCCCAATAGGGTTTGAATCGCAATTGGGGGGTGGGGGTGGGGGTGTGTGTGCTACCTTTAGACCAGTCACTTAACACTTTGACTTTCATGTCTCTTTTGAAAATTAAACAGCTGTAATCTACCAGAATCTTTTTAGGATTTAATATTACAATCTGTATGATATGCACAATGTTGTAAGTCAAATACACTTCAATAAAATTAAAAAATAAAATACAGTGGAAAGGGTAAAACAAATCTATATGATATGTACATGTGTGTGCGTGTGTGTGCATGCGTGCGTGTGTGTGTGTGTGTGTGTATGTACCCTGGGAGCATCAGTTGTTGAGTAAGTATTCGAGGCAACTTTATACATTAACTACCATGAATAACGAGAATCTGTATTTTTTTCTAATTGAAGTGTGTGTTAGTTGCTCAGCTGTATCTGTCTCTTTGAAACCTCATGGACTGTTGCCCTTCAGGCTCCTCTCCCGTGGAATTTTCCAGGCAAGAATACTGGAGTGGGTTGCCATTTCCTCCTCCAGGGGATCTTCCTCACCCAAAGACTGAAGCCAGGTCTCCTGCATTGCAAGCCGATTCTTACCATCTGAGCCATCAGGGAAGCCCTTTTCCTCACTAAAATCCATAAAATTTCATTTTGCCATGAAAATATTTACAGAATTACATAACCATGGCTAAAATGAGTAGAAGCATCTTTAGATGAAAAAGAAAAAAGGACAGAAGTTCTGGTTATATGTATGGATTCTCCTGAGGACTCAGTTTAACATAAGCTGATTACTTTCGAAGAACTCAGTAATGAGTATTATCTTAATATCTATTACTGGAAGACTCCCAATTGTTTTTGAAATAAATTATTTTTCATGCTTAAACAACTTTTCTGAATTATGAAACTTTGTGATTCATGTGTATAACAAAAAGATAAACACTTGGATAAAAAAACTTTAAAGTTAACTGTTAAGTTGCTGTACACTGGTTGACTTCCTTGAAATACACATACCATTTCATATGCTCTAATTTTCTCTTGCAAGAAACTAATTTGCATTTTGAAGTCTTCTTTCTTTCTGTGATAATCTTCTAACAGGTGGTCTTGTTCTTCCAGCTGCTGCTGATGAGTGAGGATCTGCTGCTTGGCTTGTAGTAAATCTGCAGCTGTGCTACTGTGCGTGCTGTTTCTCAGAGTTTCGCTAGCCTGTAACTTGAAAATATAAAGAAACCCCAAAATATTAAATTCTTAAACGAGTGCACCAAGGAATGGACATCCTTTGTGGGTGTTGCTCGGTTAATAGTTGCTCTCCGGGAACTGTGCTGGATTCAGAGGTTTGAGACTCCAGCCAACACATTTCCATAGCTGATCAGATAAGTATGGGTACATTATCTAAGATGACAGATTTCCCTTATCTCAAATTATTTTCTGTTGCTCATCATCAGACACCTTGATTAATACAACTAGTCTCCTGTGGATCTTATTAAAGGTAAATGGAATATATTCAATCAAGTTACATTCCCAACCTAACTAAAATAAAGTCATACCAGGGTATGACTTCAGACATCCTTTAGACAAAGGATATAACTACAGGTAAATTTCTGCAAAAATTCACCTTATCAAACTTATAAGATTTTAAAATATAGATAAGGAAGAAGTATAAAGAAACTAATAGCATAAAACCACTCAAGAAGTATGAATTAAATTCCTAGTTAATATAACAAGTATTTACCAGTTTTTTCAACATAATACATTGATAAGCAAATATGACCTTTAAACAAATTTATATTTGTTCTAGGAAATATGAGAAAAAAATTTTAATTCATTATTTAAAATTTAATAAATTTTCCCCTACTAGTAATACTTACATGCTGGAATTGAATCTGTAATTTTTGACTCTG